>JAQGBJ010000036.1:0-88637 GCA_034698345.1 Sphaeridia pumilis
AGTACGACTGGAACCGATATGGATTATCTTTATAGCTTGTCATTTGTTTTCTAATTTTGTTTTCCACACTGTTTCTCTCCTTTCGCCGTGTTAATCGGATCCAAGATGCTTTTTCAAAAGGGCTTCTTCTCCTTCTACTTTGGACACTTTGCATAGACTCTTCATCTGCCTGCACCTAAACATGTGCACTCCTCATTGTCTCAGACTTATCGAGTTAAGTAGCTTTCACAGGCTTCTTCCTCCCATTACCCGCCCACCGCCTCCTTTTTCGCCGAGCTTCCAAAAGCCGTGCGTCTATGGATTTCACTTAGAAGCCAACAGCAACGTGTCGAATTTATACATTCAGTCAACCCAGTTATATGCTGTGGCGGCCAATATTGTTTTTTCTGCCAGCTTCTAAATATTCACACACACATAACTCGTACTCTTGCTTGTTGTTCTTGGCAATAACAATAACACTTTTATTGTCTCTTCAACAACTGCAACCAGCAGCACTTAATTTGGAACAGCGCTACTTGTTCTTCTTCCAGGTCATTTGAAAATACTTGCTGCTCCTCATCTACTGCCCATCCCAACTGTCCGTCTTGTCCAGATTGTCGTCAAAGACTCTTGAACAAACTTGGTTTAATGAGCACTTGCGACTTTGTGGCTACTAAATAACTGAACTTGTCTCCTCTTGTCCTGCAACAAAAACAAAACACAACATCAATTAATTTTGTCCGAATCTTGTATGAATATAGACGTAAGCAGCACAACACAAAATGGCCAATGGACATTTCTGGACTTGACAATGAGCTGTGATGGCTTTAGAGTTGTAGTTTCTTTGAAATTGACCAGTCAAGTATTCATCACTGTGAATTCATGCTCTTGCGAATTACTCACAACTGTCAACACCAGCCATGAGAAACAATTAACCTAAACCCCATAGTAAACCCTTGGGCAAATCTTTATCTCGCTGTCAAATTAAAAAATTAATAAATCTTTATGTCACCCTAATGATCAAGTAGCACTCCCATACATGTACATCATCGTAATAAACCGCAGGCTTTTTCAGATTAAATCTTAATTGTTTCATCACTTGCAACGAATCTTTGTCTGCATCGCTAAAAAAGACATGGCAACGTTTGCCATTCGTCATCATTTTAAAGAGAAGGAAAGTAAATGCTTTGAGATGGCATAAGAGGACAACAAACCACTTCGTCAACTTGCACTCCAAGATATTTTGTCAAGGGCGAAGGCTATTTAGTGTAACATGTCCAATGTCCAACAAATAACGTTTAGAAAGTAACAGGCGTGTTAATTCACCAAATTAACTGTTGACAAGTTCAAGCCGCTGGTTACATCATTTGAAGCTCTATACAAAGCCATGAAATGTCACCCCAAAAAGCTTATGGGCTTGACTGGGCAACTATTACGGCATGACATTGTTCCTCCGTTGGAAGGAAGAAAGTAATTATTATAGAAACTCGCTTCTTTTGAAACATTTTGCTCGGGATAACCAATTGTCATTGCCATGCCAGTGAAATCACTTCAGCCAACTTTGACCTTGAACTGTTTTGACTATATTCTTCTAGGAAATATATTGATAATTTTCAATTTATGAAGCTTAATTCCATTAGATGGTATTCTAATTTTCAAGGTGCGCCGTATTTGCAATATCAAAATCCCGTCTTTCGTGTAATGAACAAGCTAAGATAAATGTTTTGCCTAATAAAATTATTGTACATGGCAGATATGCTCACCATGGCATATGCTTTGACTTGACTTTCCTTTTATTGGTGTATCCAACGAATTTCTTCATTAACTTTGCTAATTTTGCAAAATGCTTTCAAAGTACATCCACACTCAAGAACTCGCTAATTGAATCAGATTCATTTCTATCCCACTTCATTCCATTACATAAAATTGTTAGCCGAATTTGTCCTTCGATTCACGTTTGACCAAGCTTAATGGAAAATTTGCGAGCCTATTTGTCCCTGAAATAAACACGAAATCTTCTTCTCTGGCCTAATGCACCTTTTGTTGCCCTACGCGTCAAGATCAAATTACCTTCCTGTCAAGCCAGGCTTTTAGTCATCATCAGCGTTCCAGACCTGTGACAATGCTAACTTGGTGAACAGATCCTTACAATGACGTCCATAATCCAGAGCCCCATTAGGAAGACAATCAAGCTATATAATTGATTTTCAGATGAGTTTCTAAGTGGAATTATTACAGTTTAATTACTCGCATATACTGAGTTGTCACTACATTGTACGTCACACCGCCAAGTCCGTTGGGGAGGCTCAGTCAAGTTCTGACCAACGTGCTCCATCTCAAGCTTTCAAAATTAACTTGAGATATAAGGTTTCGAAGCACTAATTACTCATCTACCCTTACCTACTCAAAGTGTATTTTAAATGAAATTTAACCTTTACTCTTGCTCAGAGCTTGAGATAGCAAGGAGATACTGAAGCAAATGATTACTCAAAGTTTACAGTACTCTTGCTTCTGTTACCTTACACAACTTGAAAATAGTTCCAGGAATCAGAGAACCATAATTGTCTTATGTTCAAATGACGCTTCTGACTGCCGCGTGATCTTAGCGGAATGCAAGTCTTTCGGCATATATTCGTGAGTCACATAAACCTCCTGACACGAGATTTTATTTCCGAGTTCATACAAATATGATGTCAGATCAAACACGGTAGCAACATTCCGTGATATGTAAACGGAATTAGGCTGCAGGGAACTATACGTTCATTTGTACAGCTGGCATGCAAAATATGTGGTTTTGCAAATAGTTTCTTGCCACTCTGTTACCGCCCAAAGATATTTCATGATCATGTAGAATTCGGAATATAACGTGTATTAGTCTCTTGCCAATAATCTTTATAAAGGTTAATCTCACTAGCTTATGAATGACCACAACCGCACACGTACATCATCACATACATTCCCTTAATAAAAATTGTGAAGTTGTGATGGGCATTACAAAACAAACAAATATATACAGAAAACGCAAGCCTCTTGCACTTAATTCACACCTAATTGAGTGTTCACCCCTTTCCGCATATTAACTGCTTTCTCTGCTTTCGGCTCTTTTCGCCCGGCCTCACCATTACATAATCACCTCAATTTCATCAAACCACATAAACGATATTGCTTCATGTTACGCTCCGTAACTTTATATATTGCTGTCAAATCACACTTGTACATAAACGTTAGTACAAAGTTACTCTTCCTTGTAGAATAATAAATTAATGACTTTATAATAATATGGACAATGACGACGGCAACGGCGAGTGAACTAACAAATCTTCCGCATCGACATGACTATTTATTCCTTGCAATAACTTTGCTGCACCTTTTCTGCATCTTTATTTCATCACACATGATAATCACGGTTTGTGAGCTTAAACCGACAGTTTTATATTGATTGAAACGTCTGAATATTCATAAATATTTACGTAATTCTCTTTTAAATCACGTCTTTCTTCATGTCGCCAATTGCTCAATTTAAAACTTTTTCAAAACAAGCAGTTTGTTGTCATCCAAGACTACATCGTTTGTAAGTGCATTTGTTTATGTTACATCGACCTGATTTCGATTACTCTTGCAGCAAGCAAATAAAACAGCCTGTCGGCAACATTTCAGTGTTGTACTTTCGCTATAGACTCATGGAATAAATTTATCCAAGTAATCTCTGAAGATCAATAACTCAATTCCCACTTGCCTTTCTCTCGTCGATGACAGTTGTTCGCACTTACTGTGCTGAGCTTTGTGATTTTATAATGTCATCATCGTCACCCACGATCACCACTTTAATATGAATTTTAAAGCGTTGAGTCGAGCTTGTGATCCAATTTCAACACCACACACTATTAACTGCCAATAAATGCATTCGATACTTTTTATGGTCTTGAATTCTTCTCGCGGACATTGAAGAACTTGAGAATGTTCATGATCACCGTACGAATTCCCCTTGCTCTGCTCATGGCAACAGCTCTTCACTTACTACAATGTACAGTCAAATAGAGTCGAAGGACTTCTATCCAAGGCTTCAAGCCAAGTCTTTAGTCTGGTTTACACTAGATCCATCTATAAACAAATTTACCAAGAAGAACTCATTCACAAGAATAATCCGACGACACCTAAAAATATAAATTTTGAGAGCTTATCCATGATCTGCAAGTAAAGCTTTTTCTTGGAAAATCACAAATAACATGAACACCCATGCATACATTCCAAATACTTCCAAAGCAAGCTCCCGCCATACCACAACCATCCACTTAAGGAATAAGTTAGATGCAACTTCAGAAGTTAATATTCTAAGGTCTTCATTTTCCTGGTATTTTCATCGTCCCAGGAATTATTCTTGTGTTTTAGGTACTGTGAGACCACAGGCATCGGTTTCGAGCATTCTCAAAAAACTATCCCCCTCTTTTCCTTCCTGTCAAGTAAATGGCACATTCATCATTTTTTCACTTGACTATCCTGGATACAGGATGATGAGATCCATATGCGGGTTAAATTAGATCTCAGCCCGTTGAATTCAAAAGAGTTTCAGGAACCGCCAACCATCTCTCGTTGATCCAATGCTGAATAAGCTAGCTTGGAAATATGACACGAGGAGGCATCAATTTTAACATTATGGCCTTCCAAGACGACATTTTTCTCCAATTCACTTTTATGAATGAACCTAAATAGTTCATTTTTCATGCTCAAGAGTGATATGATATGGTATGTTCTCAAATATAGTCAACTAATACTGTCTGGTTTCAGAACACACGCACATTCCTATTCATTTCTCCCACCCTTCCGAGGCACATTTACCAACCCTGATTTAGCTGATCAATCAGGTTTATTCAGCTTCTAAAAGCTTTCTGGCGCGCACCCTTTGCCATTTGGTCTGTAAGGTCAGGTCCTCTTACAAGAAAGCAGATATAACTGCTCTATATCCCACCATTAATGTGAACATTATTTCTTGTAGTTACATTCGCAGCAATTAGTGAGTTTCAACTGTGAGAAACTCGAGTTCAGATAATAAGTTCCACTCAAATAGTTGATACTAAAACTCCTGAGATCGGTAATTTGAACTCTCAAACAAATCTGTTGCGCTAAATGTACAATCACACCCAAATGAGCCTTTATAAAAACCACATAAAACCCTTGTTACCGATAAACGCCACTCCTTTGGCGACGCAATGCTTTAACGCGATGGCAGTTAAACTACTGACAGACATTCTCCATAACATTACCTGGACGAAACCAGGAAGAAAAAACAAAAAAAGGTTAGGCGACAGACATAACACGTTCAATTCTGTTTTATATCCCTGAATGCATTTCAAAAGACCTCATGACCTTATTGCAGGCAATAGATGTAGAACTCTATGGCAAGGAAATACGATCAGTAGTTAATTAACCCAAGTAAATTCCCGTTAGTACAAGTGCAATAATTGCTGTTTGAACAATTTGAAGTCACGTTCAAATACAAATCTGACCGAAGTGCAGAATCTAACACGCTTTTATTCAAATTTCTCTCCGATCATTCTGCCCCATTCCAATAAATCTGCCTGCTTCGCAGCAGTGTAATGGGCTTCAGACACCTGAAACCACTTGAGGCCTTAGCGGCGTACTCGACAAGATTTGTTCGTGAGTTCTCATATACACTAGACAGTAAAAACATTAATGTACGGTTCTTTATGCACTTGCTAAAATTATGCATTCAGGACACACTTAACTAACAGCAATTTTTAACAAGCTGCAAAAAAATCCGTTTTCCCTGGCTCAGATGAAATCTCGATTTGAGGAATCCGCTATTTACGAATATTTAGTGTTTTCTTCTTGTGATTTACAGCAGGGCACTGAGCGATATCCATAGCCCAAGTTTCAAAAGGGCGTATTGCACTCGGCTCTGCGCATTCCTTCATCACCTCTGAGTTTTTGCAACCTGCAATTTTTAAATGCACGTTCGCAAATATTGTTTCTTCCGCTCACTTGTTTGCGAGTTTTGCGTGCAGCAATTAATTTAATGCCTCCGGAGATCACAGATTGCTATTGCTGCCACCCTGTTAGATACTAAATTAGTCAAAATGCTGATAGGGAGGAGAAGGAAACACCAACCATTTCGCGTAAACAAAGTTCAATTTGAGACATAAAAATTGCATTTCAGAAAGGGCATGTTCATTTTTGCACTATTTGAAATATTTTCATGTCATTTATTTTTGGATTGAATTTGTTTACAATCCGGATGTATATATAGATTGCTTGCAGCATTATTGCAGGTTGCAGCGGCTGAAGTTCGAAAGACATTAACACCTTTGCCTGCTTTATACACGCAACTCGATTTTGTACCTTGGATCAAAACAATTAGAAGCAGTCAATTACTCTGTAGCAATTATCTCACGCAAGTTTCTTCTTAATTGCAGCAAATAGTCTTACTTTTGGTCTTTGCAACCATCTGATAACGAGTCTCTTTAACATTTACCGTCGACTTCATCGAACTGACTGGGACGTGAACCATCGTGCATCTGATGACGATGACACACCTACATGCAACAATTAATGTATACTGAGCGAGCTAAGAATGAGCAAGGTTTGATCGATCAATTTGCTGCCTGGAATGAACATTTGTCAAGTTATTGTTCATATTTGCTTCAAGGTCCGTCGTCTTGATGTTCAAGTTTAATTAATTGTGTCAAATCTTTGTTGTTATATTACAACGCATTTCTTACAAAAGTAGTCATCTTATTGGTAATTCGAGTTTTCCTTCAGATTCTGCATTTTCAGGCAAACATCTGAACAGTTTGAGGTGATCAAACGACTTTTGGATACAAAAGAAAGCCTGTTACTTGACATAAATTTGCTTACCTGGTAAATTCTGTAATTACTAAAATCAAGAAGGATTTTGGAACCCAACCACGCTAATCACATTGCCGTTGGGCATGCCACTGCATGAATCCGCAAACTTTGATGAATCTATACTGTATAATGTCTTTCATGCAAAAGCCAATTGCTCAGTCCATGCCGCGTTTCTTTTTCTGCATTGACAGTCATTTGATATCAAAATTCGTAAAGCTTGCCTTTTCGATCATTACATTAATTGGGAAAACCTTTCGCTTTTTCCGAGTAACCCTGTCCTTGCTTTCCATTCTTGCAACTTTTCAGCGACATGATTTCAGCAACCTGCTTGATTCATTTGACACGTTTGCTGATCAGAACATCCTCACCTTGGAAAATCGGACTATTTGTTCATAAAAGAACCTTCAACAAAAAGTATGACGGATGTGACCGCTTAGAATGATTTGAATTCTGACATAACTTAATCGCCAATGTTACGTTACGTAGAATATTTTCGCGTGCGCTAGAATTAGAATCGTGCGATCTAGTTGATGTTTCTCAGCACTTTTGGACAACCCTCAATCAGATTATCGCATAAAACTTTTAATGAATCAATTGTAGTCAATGCGATATTCTAACCGATTGAATAGCGCAACTTATACAATGCTAGAAGCAGAAGTTTCACGAAGAAAGAGTTCCATACTGTTCGGTTAAATATTTAGAAATTTAAATCTCTAGTTTCTGGCTCGTTCAAGCGAAAGCTATTGATCATTAGTTTCGCTTATCTGTGTCAGTGGTCATAAAGCTAAATTTACCTTCTTCAAATACATTGCATTGCCGAATAGACTGAAGTTTTAGCCATTTAGTACTATCATTTAAGCAAAAGCACGATGTACCAATGTGTGTGTATCAGCAGCTACAAGTGCGTCTGAAAGCTATTTGTGTGAAAAGCGTATTTGGCATAATACTTGCGACCATTACCACCAACAACACAAGTTAATTCGCACACTCTTCTACTTGAACCCATTTACGACTCCACTCATGTTGCCATTTTCCACGTGCACACTTGTTAAAGTGTATTTGTATCCATTATAAACTTTCGGTTAAACAGATGTACATTTTTGCCATACTTGAGTCAATAATACTCTACTCGCTTTGGTATTCAGCTATTCATACTTTTACTCTGATGCTGCTGCTTCAGTTGGCCGACTTGTTGGCTATCAATACAGAAGATTCAAGTTGAGGTGGCGTATCATCACTGCAAGCAAATTGCTGGAACTTGGCACATTTTTCACAAACCGGAATATTTTGCTCAACGAATTGTAAATTTCTATTTTTGTGGGTATTTTCTCTTATCCCGTGGCTCGATTATACAGTATATCGTAGCGTATCTGTGTTTGACCCAAAATGGACTTAAAGTTGAAATTTTGTTGGGCTATTTGTCGCTCTAATGTCTCTTGACCATGGCCATTATGGTTGAAGGGATACAAAGTTGCTCAAAGTTTTGCTTTACCTGCTTTCTTTAATACCGGTCTCCTTTGTGTCTGCAAATTCTGTGGTCCTGACAGTCCACTTCATGCAATGACAAACGCAAAGACGTACACTTTTGCAAAATTCAAACACTGGAAAGATGGTCGATGATATTATGCTTTTTAAGCACTGTATTTCACTCTGTGTCTATTTGGTTCAGAAACTGTGACGTTCAAATGTGTTTGTGCAATGACAGAATAATTGTCATCTACAGTTGGCGTGTGATACCAGATCTGCAAATATCCACTTATACTGGCCGACGACGATTTAACAATCCACTTAAATGTTGGTTTCCCGTTTCACTTCGATTCCACCACCTTCGCGCAGAGATGCGATTCCACCTGTTGATCAGAGGCAACGCAAATAAAAACGGCAGCAACTTGGGTAACCCTCACTCTCCACACGTTGTGAAGGAACTGAAGCACTATGCGGCCCAGCAGATCGTTTCTAGTATTCGAACCCCTTTATCTTTACAGCAGTTTGTTGAATGCAACTCAACTCATCTCTTACATGTAGACATTCACACACTCGTTAACAGTATTTCGAGTCTGAGTAAAAGAAAACGACGTCATCTTCTTGTCATGTAAAATGCTCACAAGTTAGTCATTGCACTAACGCTGGTCCATAAGACTTTTGGCTTATTTCCCCACTGAAAAACTGCAGCTGCAGTAAAAATTGTCTTAAGGACCGCTGCTGCGGATGGACAGCTTCTAAAGTTGAGAGATACGGTATTGCTCCTTAAAATAGGCACCGCTTTAATAAAAAATCAGAGGGGAAAAACAATACTTGTGGCGAAGAAAGGTAAAAACTCTTTCGACAGTGAATCTTGGAGCCTTACAAGTGTTTAATGACTGTCGGCTCTAATTTTCAAAGATGTATGGTCGGCTGAATAGGGTTCTAATTCATAAAGGAAAGCGCAAGGTCTTGTGTGATAATCAGAATTTCAAACATCATCAAAGCTATCGGTCGATTTATGTACGTTTGACATTCAATACGAGTCGAGTTTTGCTAAAAGAGAACTGCAATGAATTCCATAAACTGTTTTCAATAACACTTGTAACACCTTTTGTCCAGGCCATAGGGTGATATAGCGTGAATTAAAATGTTTATTTTGTTTCGACTTTAAAGGAACTTGGTCAACAAAATGTAACTTCATACAAATGCATAATCTACTTTACAACAGACCTCGTCAATTCGGGTTTCTCTAATTTCAGTTTTACTGCAA
Organism: Sphaeridia pumilis; assembly: GCA_034698345.1. Taxonomy (NCBI): domain Eukaryota; kingdom Metazoa; phylum Arthropoda; class Collembola; order Symphypleona; family Sminthurididae; genus Sphaeridia; species Sphaeridia pumilis. The sequence goes on from JAQGBJ010000036.1 coordinate 9,578, forward strand.
TTCTTCCATGGATTTTAAAGCTGTAAAAGAAAATATTTGTTGTCTGAAAATGTATACTTCCCTTCTGTTCAAGTTCAATTGATATTGTTGTCTTCAAGGTTTTTAAAGGCTGTTTGTGTATCATTCCGCATCGCGTCCTATTGTCCCATTCTTTGTAACTTTGTCTCGATGCATCGGACAACAACAGCGTCCAGCATTTGTCCAGGGGACAGTGAGTTACTTGCATTATATTGTCCCATTGTCCCCTACTGATTGTCTACAAAGAATCTTGGTTACAAGTGTCAAAACTTTGCTTCTTCTCACTTTAAATAGCTTGACATTCTTCCGCTGCAGGACTTCATCTCCTTTGTGCACATAAATCGGCTTGACCAGGTATGCTAGCAGTTGAAACCGTTTAACATTTTTATCACAAGTGTTAATCAGGAGCTATGTTTGAGTGATACATTTACCGGGAGCTAACGATAGCGACCAGCAGTTTATGGTACTTCATGTTCTCAACTTGAAACTTTGTATTGTCGTCAACTTGAACAATGGGCGCTTTTTCAACGGATGCTTCAATGAATGGAGAATCGTTTGCTCAATTCACGGATGGACAGTGGTTCCTGGAAACCAAAAACTATATAACTTCAAAAATAGCGACGTTGCGAAATCGATGAAGTGAAACGCTTTATCTCAGAACGATCTTCTTTGTCTGTCTGGAGAAGTGTATAAGAAATTTGTTGTTCTTTCTGAACTGAATGGACACTTGCGTTTTAGTGACAAACTTTAAAGATTTTGAACAAAAAGTTTCATTAACACCCTCGACTTTGGCTATTTTTTACATTAAAAAAGTCGCCCATATTGTGTTTTTGTTAAGCTTCCGTTTACTTGAGCAATGCCCATTCAAATACCAGATACTCAAAATATTCCATTATCAGGTATTGATTATTTGCCAATAAGGCCAAAATTGCACCCCTTAACGCAAAAGTTGTGATTTTCGGAGTTTCAATATTATATTCACGATACCGGTGGTGAATAACGACGTCATCTGGCGGCACATGAGTGCAATAGTCATGGAATTTGAAAAATAGGTGGCGCTGAGAGTCTTGAACCAGAAATACTTCCTTCTTTTTATTCCACCTCCGACATTTTTCATTGGAAACTATGTTTTCGGAACTTAAGCAAATGCATTCGTAACCATAAAACGCTACGAGTGAATCTTCTAAATTTTATATGTTGGATTAACTCAAACTTTCATTTGTTCAATGTTCCAGGCAAATTCTTTTCTCGGCAAAGGCAAAGTTCTTTCGGTATCCGTTCCCCCCAACGGGTGTAGCGAAGCATAAAATGCCACCACTACGTATATACGTTAAGAAGTTTTTGCAGGTGCGTTAAGAAGTGATGAAGATTCCCACGGTGACACTATTGTCTTCTAACGTGATGAGTCACTAGAACTGGAGAATCCACCCACGCATTTGCGATAAAACATATATTGCAGCCATAGCTGCATAAATCATTTTACTGAAAAATAATTTTTAGCAGCATTGATCTATAGCCTTCTAAAGTCTCCTCTACCACTATTCTGGATGCATGCCAAATTCAATCCAAGAATGCATATGGTGCCGTCCAAGTATGAAGTGATCATTGCTAAAAGAATTTCAAATCAGCATTGAAATTCCATGGCATGCGTTGCAAGCATAAATACCTCCAAATTGAGGCTTTTATAAGCTGTTTATATAATCAGATCCCTTGTGCTTCTTGATTCAACGTTTAACCGCCTGTTACTTAACATTTTGGGGCAACAATAACAATGTATCTTCTGAAAAGTCTGATTATATGTGTCCCACTGGCTCCATTTTCGTTTGCCTCACACTAAAGTCCATATTGGTCCCTTCACCTTGTGGACAGACGAGGCCCAAAAGCAACAGTTATATACTACTCTATTATGAAGATAACGACTCAAATTCTGTTTCACTTTCACTTTCGCGTCTTCCTCAAGTAAGAAAAAGGCCAACTCTCTCGCTCTCAAGACTGTCGAAGCGCAAGATGTCTGTCTTATAATATTGTGAGCGGCGAGATTCCGCATAATAATACATGTGCTTACCTGAATGCATCCGCAGAGAGCACTGATGCATGTCATGTTACTTAATACTCTAATGAAAATGCATTGTAGATAGTTGTTGGTGTTAGTAGTGAAGTAGATAGCAGTAGAAAGAAACGTGCAACAAAAATTATTATGTTGTTTGCCATTATAACAGAGTACAAACTCCTTTCATTTCCTCTTGTCCTTTACTAGAGCATTTTACAGTCGCGTTCAATCACCGCTAGCAGACACTCGGCAGTTTGTACTCGCTCACGTACGTAATATTATACAGTACAGAATCGCCAAAGAACACAAATCTCCCGTGTTCTAAACCGGAAACGTTTGAAAAATTCACTCAGAAAAATATTACTGGCCCATACAATTTCCTGTGTGCCACCCCCACCCCCCGCTTCAGTGCAGTGTAAATGCTTCAAAGAGTGAGCCATAAATCCACCTGATTCTTGGTACTGGAAGGAGTGTGATTTAATTCGCAATATTTGAAAGGGTGAGCCCGTGTTAAGCTATAGTGCCAGAGCAGATAGGCGTTCTCATCGACAGTTACCGGCAGGATTCTGTTCTAGCAATCCATCATTGAATAACAAACAAAATTGGCAGTGAGATTATTACTTTTAGTGGATGAAGTTTGCCAATCAACTTTGCATTACAACGAGTGGCCAGAACCAGTGTGAATTTTAACACCTTTCATCTGACACCTGTGCATCTTGCGAGATTTAACTTGTTTTATTCTGTGTACATCAGGGGCTGAGGGAGTGAAGTAATCTGTCGCGAAAATGTCAAAAGATACAAACTGAGCCAAGCCAAGACTCGCCTGGAGTCATTACGTATTTTCTTATCTAACCAATTACACCTGTGGTTTCAAGGAGGAATTTGCCGCCATAAGCGCCATCATCTTCTTTGCTAATTCCACTTCATCCAGCCTTACGGAGACACCCTTTACTCAACGTCACCTTCGTCTTTCTCATTAAACTGTTTTCTGGAGAACATCGCCGGCGCTGTCTTTATGTAATTGAATTCCACTTGTCGTTGGTCCAATCTTTACAAGTTTTCATCAGTTGCCGTTCCACGTCTCGCACAATCGGACGTGACGAAGTTGGCTCCAAAAATGCCAGCATCAGTGCTTAATGTATTTTTTCTGCCCAGTGTGTAGGTGCTCTGTCAAATATCATGACGCTGTGCAAGTTTTCGAAATGCTCTTAAAACCAAAGCTTTGGTTTTGACTTTCTTGTCAAGTCCTCCGGCAGTTGCAGGGAATTCGCCGTCAAAAGAAGAAACGAATGGATATTTCTTCTGCAGTCGGTATCTTTGCTACTTTCCCGCTGGAATTTACAACGATTTGCTCCTGTAACATGCTAGCTTCTTAGCATTCCATCCGTTTGTAGTGCCGAGTCGGTGTCTTACTTTTCTTGAGAGTTTGCAACTGTAGTGTATGTGTTTTGTGTGAGTGCTAATGCGTTGAAATGATATTTGGACTGAGGTAACTGCCAACGGCGGATGTAGTGGTTTTTTGGTTGCCCCTGCGTTGACCGCAGTGGGGAGACGTCGAGAGCTTGTTTTGCAGAAACTGCCAAAAATCTCCAGCTGGGATCACAGCAACGTGTTGACCAATTGATAGAGTTGTAGTGTCAAGGGTTGTAAGACAGAGCAATTGCCCTAATAGTGGGAATGACGGCAAAAGTTTAATTTGATAGAACCTGAAAACAGTCAGGATCAGAAATTTTTCCGAAGTTCAGTTCGCGTCTAGTCAAGTCAGTACCAATGCAAGAGCCTGTGATGTCATCTTTACACGTACCTGGCGGAAAGGTCAGAGAGGTTGATTATAGACTGATCCCGGAGGAATGGGATGAAGAAGACCTGGATGACGAAGATTTGCATTTCGTGAGTCCATCAAAGGGTACCTGGCGTCGATCAACGTTCTCAGAATATTTTTCCCAGCTCAAGTCGGTAAGTCAATAATAAATCGTCACGCAATATAAAATATACATTCGTTCTTAGTTTATGACTTTTGGGATTTGGGATTCATGCGATGAATTTTGACGGAGTGGAACAGTAACCTGGGGTCTGGGGTAATGCAAAAAAGAATGTCAGCGTTAAAATATATCACAAAAAGCGTCTTTATAGAAGTAGATGATAATATTAAATCGCGACAACCTTTTAGTACACGACGGAAATGGCATCATGTTTATGACGAGTGTACAGGACATTGGTAGTTTGCCGATTTTAGATTGCTGGGAAGACCTTTGCAACTTCTATATGCTGAATTAGAATATGCAATAATAATGCAATAATCAAAAACGGATGTTAAATTTATTGCTGTTTCGAGCTTCAGATTCGTTTGCCAGCATACATCTATTTAGTTAACTAGATGGCGCTGAGGGTGTCACTTTTTGTTTGTAAATTTCAAGTGCTAAAGGAAGCAGTTTGCGCGAAGAGCAACTTTTGCAATTGAAACCCGTCAACCTTAAATCTGTTATTATCTGGCAAATTTCAATGTATTCAATTTCAATGTATTCAATTTCAACGAAACGAAAATTGTATTTATTAGCAAGCACAATCTCATTACTCTGTGCATAACTTGAATCAAAATCATAATTTTGTCCTATTCACATTGCAAATTGTATGGTTGAGGTTCAACTAGTCTGATTACAGGCACACCGATATAAGTTTCTCGGTTCGTTAGGTTATTGATAGTTAATGTGGATTCAAGGTTTGTGGTTGAGCCATCTGCATCTGAATAGTGCTCATGGATGTACTTTTTACCTCAAGTACACGTACTGTTAGCTCAAGGAGAAAGCTCGATTTTAGAATCATGGAGTAATTGGCAAGTAACAATGTGGGTAATTTCTGTTGACCAAGAGGCTTCTGTTATAATCGGTTTCTGATGGATCCAATGTGTTTCTCCCCAAGATTTTTTCACTATTCAGCAGATAGTAAAAGTCGCCCAATTTGCGCACATTTTATTTAAACACTGTATGCAAGCGTCACGGCAAAAAGATGAAGACTGTACGATTATGCGTGAATAAATAATTAAACAACAATAGCCGCCAAGTTGTGTACCGACACACTTTCTCGGGCTCATCAAAGGTATACTCTTAAACCATGTTTCAAAGGTAGCTTGATTCATCTAATTTGCGATCCTGTTCTCATGCCTCATTGCGAATTTATTGCTCTTGTTTGTCTGCATTTTTGGGTACGACTTTTCTCTTTCGATTGCTCTGACAGTGTACGGTTTCAAGCATGCGTCTTAACAGACATGAATAAACGGCAGCACCACCATGAAATTAATTTATCAGCATATGAAAATATTTCGCAAGTCTAGTTTCTTACGAGGTAAAAAACTAACTTCAGAATTGCGCTGGTCCGGCACCTGTCGTCTATGGATCTGTAATATTAGCCAAAACCAAGGCCAAGACAACATTTTTGCTTTATATAAAACATGGAATCGCGACTTGCTGAATATTGATGAAGCTGCATAGAAACTTTTTGATTAACGTTATTGTAAGTGCAGCAACTCTACTGACTGACTGAGAGAGTTTTTGCTTAACCAATGCAGCAGCTTCGTGCCAGCTTCTAAACCTTCTGTTCCATTAAGTTTGTATTTGGAGTATTGTTTGTGAGACATGTTTTAACCCAAATTCAATCTTCCCATCCCAACTGATATACTTCTGAATGGCTTCAGGATGTTGAATATATAAATATAACTGTATCGATTTCTAATTGTAATTACTTCTAAAGCCAATAGTACTGTTCCAAGAACACTTTGATCTTCTTCACATTGAGCTAATTTTGACTTTGCGTCAAATTATAGTGTTATTTATAACATTCGAACTTCTGGCAACCGCATCGTCCTTGTATATGATCGAATGTATCGAACCGAGAAGACGTATGTGTATTGAACACGTGGTTGTTTTCGCTCAAGTTTGTTGCGGGTCGACAAGGAAGCCTGGCTTGGTCTTCAATGTAGTTTTTGTTTGCAACTTACATCCGTGAATTGCAGTCATGAACTTGAGGAACGTGTTGTGTATTCGCAGATGAGCTTTGAATTTCACTGGCACTACTAACGCTTTAACTCTCACTTGCGAATCTTTCCTGTTGTTGGTTTGGTGCGTTTCTTTACGAGGGTTTGATCGCATCTTACACGGCGTCTCCGTATATTTTGTCTTCTTGGCCTTATACTTGTCCCACCTACAGCTAACTACTTGTATACTGACCTATATTCATAGCATTTGCCAAGTTGAACGCTCGTCTGTCAGCCACTAAACATAACTGACTTTAGTTCTTCTAAACTCCAAGTAAAATATTCTTACTCATAACTTTGCAGAATCAGTTGTTAGCAAGCCGTTCATGTGGCAATATCCGATTACACACATACACACGTTTTTGTGCAGTTCGACTAAGCCTAAGTCTCTGAGCGAGTATACAGACTTTGCTATACACAAACGGCGGCATTAATTCGTGACGGAAATTGCTCATAATTCACTCCATAATGTGATCTGACCAGCAAACAGCTATCAAATTTGTAGCTGTGGAATTTTTCGCCAGAGCACCGCTGCCGCCACCGCTCGCCCTTTGCATCCTCCGCGTATTGTGATTAATGTCCGTTTGGATGAATTGAATCGCGTAACTGTGTACGTCATGAATAATAATTGCAGTTGATCGTTGCCCCCGCCGCCTCCATTGTATCAACGTGATTATTGTTCTCCGACGAGATTTTTCTCCATACAACACACCTGTGATTGAATACGGATTATTCGCGCATTATTCGCTCCACCTGTAAAGTCTTGGAAACCTCGTGTACTTGAAACCGCCATTCTCTCAGGATTTTATTGTGACCTGAACTATTGGAGCGAGAGGACGCTCTTCTGCTCGTGTGACTTCAAGTTCAACACTTTTATGCAGCAAGTTGGAAGTTACTTGGAGGTTTTTAAAGGGCTCCATTGGGCACCCGTCAGTGAGTTAGTGAGTAATTAAGGTTGCGTGAAAAAAGGTGCGTTGTCAATACAAGCGATCGCTGTAATGCGTACACGTGTTGAGAGACAAGCAAACTGTTGCAGGATTGTCAACTAAGTACATTATTGTCAAAGGAATCAGTCAGTCAGCAAGCAGTCTATAAAAATGGATACTTATCATTCATGAACGTGACGCAAAGCAGGAAACTAGCTGCAAAAATATTCGTAGCTATTTCTACATGCAGTAACATCGAATTTTTATATGCGAATTTTTACGTTTGTTTCTCTATTAATTGTGATTTTTTTGTGTTGCTTCCGGAACGCCGTGTGAGATTGTATGACATTGTGAAGAGTCACACTTTAGACTTTAGACAGGTTTTGCCTACAGATGCCCTCAGATGGCCTTGAGGCCTTGAGCAATCTCCTCATTGGATTCTCACACTGATAATTATATTTATACAGACGACTTTGAGAGCTTTTGATTGTCATGCTAAAGCCAACGTTACATCTGTTGCACTAGTTATCCAACACCGGTCAGTTCCATTTCAACAACAGGTGTTTGGCGGTGCTAAGAGTTGGCGTGTGTTTATCAATATCCATTGCATGTTGAGACTATATAAGAAAGTACAAATACCTATCTGGATTTTATCTCATGTGCTACTGCTACCTGGGTGGTTCGACTCATTAGTGTTCAAAGAGTATCTGATACGAAACTGAGATTTTTAAAAGCTTTTCTTGAGGAAAGATTCTGTTCCAGCGAACAATGTTGGGGGAAAAATTGACCAGCGTCGGTCAACGTTTCCACCCGGATCTTACCTCTTCCATATTAGGCGATTCTTGTCAGCAGGAATTCTGATTGTTACAGCTTGATATCGAACTCAAGTTTTAAAGAGGTTCATCTTGCGTCATGCACATTATGTTTCTTGCAACATCTCAGGTGGCAGTCAAAAACTTTACTTATGGAAAGTTTTACTTTTGTGAGAAATTGACAAAAGCAAAGTTTCATTCTTAGTGCACAGGGCAGGTATGCGTTGCTAACTAGAAAATTAGACCATTGAAACCCGTTCAATCAATATAGAATTTTGCTTGTCTCTCTATCACGTTGTGACTTCTGATCTGTCGAATATAATCTACCAGATAAACTCGACACTTGACGGCAAGCAGCTATTGTTTTGCCAATTTATCAATTTTGGAGTGCAAATTTCATAAGGTGTGTGACAAATTTTAATTATTTGTGTGCTCATGAATTTCCAGTGACCCTGTCTTCACCTGGTGTTTTATAAAAACAGCATTGTTTTGGTTTAAAAGCAAGTCTAATCACACTGCTTACCCTCGTGCCCTCAATGAAACTGATTAAACGCTGTGCGGCCCAGCAAATTTTATGATCTCGTCACAGTTTCGGCAGTCTGTAATGTCTAGTGACAGCGGAATAGTGCACCGCTAAATTTGTTCGGAGCGGCATGACTTGAACTGCGAGTCCTGGATACATTCAGCTTGAACTGCTAACGCGTTGTACAACGTAATTAACGAGTCTAGTCATCGAGTTGTGGAAACGTGAAAAGAAACAATTTGTGATTGTCGAAAAAAAGTCTGTCTGAAATGAGCGCTGAAGCTGGTATTTCAGCGGGTGTCAACATGGAAGCCATCAACACTGAGGTAATTTAAGATTTTTATGCGGTTACTTTTCAAGACCGCGGACTGCGGACAAAGCAAAAATTCAAAATTGTACAAAGGGACTTTCTCTGCCCCATCTTGCGTATAAAGCATTTTTTGACTGCCATCTTTCTGCCACTAATTTAAAGCCAAATGTTTGAGGGATATACCTAGTTTCTCCGTTCGCTATCGTCTTCGTATACTCGTTTTATTTTTGGTTTCGTAAGTTGAAAACGGTATAGTGTACATACTGGGGTGATTTTATCTTATAGGCTTAGATAACGCTGGAAGTTCCATAATATAACTTGTCTTCCATCTTGATTCACGATAACAAGGACAACGTATTTTTATCACTTTTACACAAAAAGGCCAGCGGGATACTTTATAAGTAATAGTTTAGCGTTTTGTTTGTGAATCATGGAAATTAAACTGGACAAGTGTGCTGCAGCTTTCCAATTATATACAGTGATAAAAGTTTAGCATGAAGAGCAAATAGTAAAATATTAAATTTGTCAGCCAAGCTGCATCACAACGTTATGTACATGTAACTGAGATGACGAGGATTAAAGCTTTAGTGGATGAAAGACTTTGAAGATAAAAAATATACGTGGCTGCACGGGTCAGTTGCTCTTTGGAGCTCTGGCGAGCTAATTGTACAGTAGAATATAACCGTGAGAGAACAAAACAGTATTACAATCTGAAGGATCAGTCAATCAGGATTTGCTGTGATAAGGCTGTAAAAAGTGATAGAAAATTTTCAAGTGTAGTTCTGACGCCTGTGATATTTAGTTTAGTGCTTCTAGTCTTCTGGTGTCTGAATAAAAAGTTGCTGTTCCACTTCAGCCTTAAAATGAGGCTGGGTCAAAATTTCATCAAAGGGTCACCGGTGCCCATGACAGAATCGACGAGTCTAAGCTCTTATACGTCTTTTCAGGACTTGGGAGTTGGACGCCAGAATGGAAGTGCTGGGAAATCAAAATTTCCGTTCCAAGGGAACAAGAAGGGACTGCTGGCAGCAATCGGAGTGGGCCTTGTACTGACGGCTATGCTAGTGTCGGTGGCCATTTACTCTACACAGTATTCAAGAAACACTCCTGACCAACTTCAGACGCAAAGACTGGTACACGATAAACCTTATGCAGAAAACGCTGATGGCGTCTCACTAGTCGATTACCTTAGTGGAACTTTCGGAGCCAGATCTTTCAATGGCTCATGGTTCTCAGGTAAAACTTGCCACATTAGTCTTGAATTTTGATAGCCAGAAGGAATGTATTCAAACTTCCATTAATGATTTTCAGGTACTGAAATCCAGTATTTTGACGCCCAGCAGAACCTCGTACATTACGACGTAATAACCAATACCAAGACCATTGTACTTTCTGGTTCTGCATTGTTGAAAAAACTGGTATGATATTTATGTGTACGCATTTTATTTAAATGCAATCAGAAAATGATTAATTAATTAATTTGTGCCTTTTTGATTTCCAGGGATCTCGTCCATTTGAAATTACCTTGACCACCAACAAGAAGTACGCCCTTATTGGATACGGGCTCCAGAGGGTAAGTTGATAATAAAATTAGCACTTTGCAAATTTTGCCCTTATTTTTGTCCTAACGTTATGACATTGGGATTTGTTTGTTTCCAGATTTACCGTCATTCAATTACTGCCAAATATCAAGTTGTTGAACTGGAGAGAGACTTATGGTGGCCACTTCAGGCCGAGACAAAACCCGGGCAGGAACCTGACATGATACAGTTCATCGAATGGTCGCCGAACGATGAAGGCATCGCTTTTGTCTTCAAAAACGATGTCTACTACCGTCCATCACCGAGCTCGGATAGTTTGCGAATCACTACTACCGGTGTTGTCGAACCTCCAGCTGTCTTCAACGGTATCGCTGATTGGGTTTACGAAGGTAAGAATGAATAAACATAATTAGCAGTTGCTAACACTGCATCCAAATTTAACAAAGCCTTTATTTTTAATTGCGAATGTAATTTTTTTCAGAGGAAATGTTCGGATCTTCCAAGGCCATGTGGTTCTCTCCCGATGGGACAAAACTGGCTTACGTTTCCTTCGACGATAAGAAAGTGCAGAGCATCTCATTCCCATTGTACGGAGATCCAGGCTGGTACCCAGCTTTCCAATACCCACAAATCGAAAACATTCCATATCCTAAGGTACGTGAATAAGTTATACAACTAATTAAAAATGATCTTTTTGAAACATGATCTTGACTTCATACAGGCTGGAACCGACAATCCTGATATTTCCTTCTTCATTGTCGAATTTGAAGAAGGTGGCACCTTTAAAAAAAGTGCTGCGTTGAATGTGTAAGTATCAATAATTAAAAGGGTAATTAAGTTTTGCAAAGCAAAAACCAATCATTTATTGCTTCCACAGGAACGAAGGTCAGGAGTACATTGGCACAGTTTACTGGGTGAACAACAACGACCTGGCTGTTGTGGATCTTAACCGAGATCAGAATATTACGAACCATTTCGTTTGTACGATTGATGGTTGCAATCCTGTAAGTGGACAAGAACAAACTGTCAAAATTCGACTGACGGAATATTTACCAATCGAGTGGATATTTTGACGATTTGCTTTTTGCAGGGTTTTTACAAGTTCACTCAAAACAATGGCTGGATCGACATCAACACACCTGTCGCTTCCAAGTCTGGAAATGGTCCCTTCATCTACGTCCAAACTGTTGATACTGGCGCGGGTCGTTACAAGCACATTGTTCAGGTCAACCGTGACGGTTCATCTGCGGCATTGACCAAGGGAAAGTTCTCCGTGGACTCTATCTTGGCTTGGGATGAAGACAACAAGAGAATGTAAGTTAAAGTTAAGCGCTAACTTGGATACCAAAGATTTTTTCCAATAGATTGGCTACAATTTTTTGAATGTCAATAGCTTCTACTCTTCAACTGGCTATGACGTCACGACAGAAAAGGCCTCTCCAGCAGACACACATTTGTTCTCCCTCAACCTCACTGATGGTCAATCTACCTGTGTCACCTGCAACTTGATGAATAATGACGGCGTTTCCGAATGCAAGACCAACAGTTTTGCTTTGAGCAAAAACTACGAATTCGTTGCTCACTCTTGCTCTGGTCCCGGTGTTCCTCAGACTCACGTTCGGCCAGTCCAGGTATGCTGTAGTTGAATAAGCAACTTCAAAATTCTTTGGACTACATAACTTAATTTTTTACTTTTATATTTTCAGAATATGACCGCTCCTCGTACCACTTGGGTGAACAATGATGAAGTCAGACTTAAACTTGTCAATGTCAACCTTCCCATCATACAAGATTACGAAGTTCCACTTGCCAATAACTTCACAGGCCGCGCCAGATTGTATTTGCCACCCAAATACGAAAAGGGCAAGAAGTATCCTCTTTTGGTCGACGTGTAAGCTTGCGAATTTATTTTCGAAAATATTGGTGGCTGCTTCAAATTTTTGAACAGTAATATTTTGGTTTTGAAGTTATGCTGGACCCGGATCTCAAAGAATCAGCAACGGTTACAGCATCCATTGGGGTGTCCATTTGGCCACAACGCGAGACGTCATTTACGCACAATTTGATGGCCGTGGATCCGGAAGACAATCTGATGATCTCATGTTCCAAGTCAACGAGCGCCTTGGCACTGTAGAAATTGAAGATCAAATTGCCATTGCCAAGTTAGTTTTCGTAGTATCTGATCCGAACGACAAAAAATATCTTCTAGAATAAAATTATCACGGGTTTCCGTTTCAGATGGCTGATTGAAAACAACACGGACGATGTAATTGATGGAACCCGAACTGCCATTTGGGGATGGAGTTACGGAGGCTACTCAACTGCTATGGTTATGGGAACCGACAAGCAAGGAATTTACAAGTGTGGTATCTCTGTTGCCCCTGTCACTAGTTGGGTCTTCTATGGTAAGTTTAGAGTCTTAGATAAATGGAGATCAAATTTCTTCAAATTGATTTTTCCTAATCCATTTTTTTCGATTATTGCAGACACCATTTACACCGAGAGATACATGAAGGAGCCCAAAAACAATGTTGACGGCTACAAAAATTCTGACGTAACTCAGCACGTTTCCAACTTCCGTAACAAAAAATACTACCTGATTCATGGTAACGCCGACGACAACGTCCATTATCAGCAGTCGATGATTCTGTCGAGAGCACTGGAACAAGCTGACATCCTCTTCAGACAACAGGTATGACAAATTTTCTGTTCAAAAAACGTTGAACAATATCTTCGAATTTGAGTGCTAAAAAAATCATCAATTTCAAATTTTAGAGTTACCCAGATGAAAACCACGGCCTTGGTGGAGTCCGCCGACATTTGTACCACTCTCTGGAGGACTTCCTCTTCAACGATTGCTACAACTACTAAATTTCTAACCTCAGTCCGTTCAGAAACAGTCTAGAGTATTTTATGCCAGGGACATTTAGTAATTCATTACACATTTCATATTACATATTATACAATGTAGTTTTTAAATGCGTTTGAGACTTACCGTATTCATTCACAGTATATTACATGTTGCCATATTCAAGCAAAGCCATCTAATTTACAAATATAGCTATAGTATTCAGTTTTATAAGATGTGATATATAAGTACAATGAGTTGAGTTGCTGTAAAACAGCTGAAGTGGCAAATCGCAAAAACCAATACATATTAAGAAATCAGCTACAGTCATGTGATGGATTAACTATAAATATTATTAGTATCTACTGCTTCATAAGGATGTTGCATTGATTGCAACTGGGGCAGTTTGAAGTATTCTGTATGATAAATTAATGATTTTTAACTTGTGACAATTCTGAATCATCTCCGCATGATTCGATAAAGTGTGCAATAAAAAGGCTTACTTGCAGACACTAGACGAAAAGAAACCGTGAAGTCTCAATGTTTCTTCCATGTCGGCCTTTCTTTGAAAAACGCATAGCCGATTCATATAAAATGCAACTAAAGTAATTCGCCATTACGCAGCTCTAATAACCGTTGAACCTCGACTTGAGCTTTCGTAGTATAATACATGTCATTTTGTAGAAGCAGAAATATCAGTGCGTTTCAGATACGGTAAATCAGCTTGATTATGGGTTCAGCTTTTGCCTCTTGATAGTTTTATCGCTTACAGTGTTTCAGCATATACGTTATCTAAATCCGTTAACTGCAGCCGGTTTTGGACTGAATCCAACTGACCAGCGGAAGCCCAGAGTAAACACTCGAGGCGTGTAAGTAAACTTGGAAATTGCCCTGATTCAGAAAATAACTTTTGTTGTCATAGTCTCTCGTCAAACTGCAGCATCAATTCATCAAAAAACGCAGTTGCATCTCGTGAAAATACAAGGATATCCCATCAACCCTTCGTATTCTGCCCAATTCCAAGCCAATGTCGTCATGATTCACTAACAGCTTTGCTCTAGGGTTTCCCACAAATCGGGGTTTGATCAAAGAGTGTAAAAATTCGTGCCGCTGATTTTTCCTCGTGGACAAAAGGGCCATTGGTGTTTGCGAATTTACCCAAACGTTTGTCTAGATTTTGTAATTTATAACCAGGCCAGAGGCCTGTATAGTATAAGCGTCCTTTAAGCTTGAACAAGAACAAGGTCGGGAACAATCATCAATTTGAACAAGTGTTCGACAGTTGTGTATTATCCAACACGTCATTCCTCCAAATACAAGCACATCTGCTAAACCTAAACTGTTTTGATGGGATGTATTTGTCAAAATGCGGATTGATGGAGGGAGTATACCAGAAGAAGGTTATTAAGGTATTGTCAATTTAATGTGGTAAAAATTTTCTGTAAAGATATATCCTACAGGCTACAGGACGATAAAATTGATATTATGACGAATTTGCCTGGCAGTTAAGTCAAGTAGCTGAACTTCAACATTGAGTTCCAAGCCACTCAGTTAACTATGCTTGACATCAGCATGAATGCATTCTTCAACGCCAGTGCCATGGCTGACAGCCTGACACGTTGTTGAATATAGACTTCATTTACTGCATACACGCCTAAATATAGACGACTAGAAAAGATGCAACTATTATTATAGAATCAGAGCTAAGCTTATTTGAGGCATTAGTAGAAACAAGTACTAAGTTGGAAGCATTTACATACGTGGTTAAGTGAAATGGGAAGCCAAAGCCAGCGCCGTCTCGCTCCATGTTAGTGGACGGGATATTGTGTCAGAAAGTTGGACAAATACGCAGCAGTTTTCCTTGGCAGTCAGATTATCTGCCCGGGTTCTCAGAGATCACTTTTGAATCATCTTCTTTTGATTCTGTAAACAAGTGGTGGCGAATGCAATGTGCATTTGTTTTTATTTGGATATCATTGCCGTATCGAAAGAGGCAAGGTGATGTGAAATTCGTGCAACTTTTACTACCGGTAGTTTGCAAGTGATAGAGCGACAGATTGTAATAGTAAAAATCGCTACAGAAATTCCGTACTTTCACCTGCGCAAAACTGGAAACGGGATTGGTTCAGCGAGTGGGAAACGAAAAGTCGGTGAAAACGCTTCGCTTTCCATCAGTCTGTCTTTGCTGTTTGGACCAAGCTGTCAGTCGGTATTTTCAGTGCCGAGAGCTTGAAAGTCATTAGCAGTGTTTACTGGACAAATTGTAGTTAAAGGTTAAACTTGCAATGGGCTTCAGTGATTTGTGTCTTTACTTTAGAAGTATGAAGTAAATATATACTGCCAGTGTTCATTTTGGAGAAGTAGAAATTTCGTTTCGGTGCTATTTTCTATTTTTCGGTGTTTTAATAGAATAGGTAACTTATTATTATTTACGTCGACTATCCCTTGGAAGACGATACGTGCCAGTGAATTTTGAGTTTGTTTACATGTACACTCGATCAGCTGTTTTAATATTTTTTTCAAGTGTTTACAAATATCCTTTGAATGAAAAGTCATCTTGTTCGAACAAAAACAACTGGATGAATGAATGACATTTGACAACCGTGGTGGTCCTGGAATGGACGTGTGTTTTGCTTCGATTAATTAACCTTGGTGTGAAATGTCATCTGGACAATTGACACTGCCAAGAGGATGAATACTCCAAACAGTTTCCTT
Organism: Sphaeridia pumilis; assembly: GCA_034698345.1. Taxonomy (NCBI): domain Eukaryota; kingdom Metazoa; phylum Arthropoda; class Collembola; order Symphypleona; family Sminthurididae; genus Sphaeridia; species Sphaeridia pumilis. Next base: position 25,351 of record JAQGBJ010000036.1, read on the forward strand.
CCGGCCTTGATCCAACGGTTTGCCTTACCTTTGGTCTTGACAGCATGTAAGTGGATTTTATTATTTTCATTTGGTTTTGCATTACGAGTCTACAAGTTGAAATGCACCTAGAGCTGAACAAATTAAATCAAGTCAAGGATCATAAATTGAGACGTTGTTTATGGAATTGTCTTGCAGTTTACAATTAATTTTACTCCGCCTACTAAAGTTTATGAAGGGCATCGAATATCGTACAGACATTTGAGCTCAAGCCGTACATTGTCAATGATACCAGTTACACGCCGCTGCAGTTGTGACATTAGATCTGGTAGGCGTTTTGATTAGAGGTTCAAACAAAAAACACAAGCGGAATAATTTTTATTGATGATTTTGAATTATTAGATGCAGGCTAAGGAACCATCATTATTATAGGCGCGAATTAGCGACCGATTGATCGAAAGTATGAAACAAGGTCCAAAAATTGTGGGCAAAATAGAACGGCGTCTGGTGAAATCAGTAACGACAAACGGCATGTCGTGCTGCTGCTGAGTATTTCAGAGCCAGTTATTTTTGGTTCTTCTTCTAATATAAATTGCGGATCCAGCTTGATCACGAAGCGGGTTTTTACGATATTTTTGCAAATTACGATTCATTAGTCTACCGGCGCGTTTCGTGTGTGAAGCTATTTGATGGATGGGCGGTACGCTGTAAATGTCAAACGCAACGGTATCGCTACTTCGCTACACAAATATTTGCGGATTCCGAGTCTAATTGTTGCGTTATAAAAATTTGGGACACGCCTTGGTGATCCTTGATTAAATTCCTCTGCAGGCAAATTTAGCATTACAGTTAGCTAGAAGCTTCTGATTTGGACGGGAATGTGAGCCCAGCTCGGGAGAGGACATTTTAGAAATGCCACCTTACTAGTCTTTCGCTCCGCATATTCACGCAATTCGGCAAGATTTTTTCCATAAACATGACAAAGTTGAAATAACCATACACAGAATACAGATGTCGCTAAAATTGTGGACAAGAGCAAGTAGCGAAAGCACCAGTAAAAGATCACGTTCGGTAACCGAAATTATTTTTCTGAGTCTGAAATTTGTGACCATTAGAGGTTTTATTTTCTCGATTCCTTCATACAGTTCGAGGGGTGGTTGTTTATAAAATCGATTTCCTAATCTCCAGAAGAAGTACATATATAGTCCAGTTGGTGATTCCAAATGGCCAGCTGGAACCATGTTCTGCAAGTTGCACAAAAGTGGCCGGTTTAGCGGTAACCTGGCAGCATTTATAGTTGCAGGCCCAACTCAAAAAGAAATTACCACACATTTCGCCAGTGGTAGGTATGAGATATAAAACAGGAATATATATTCTTAATTTGTCCTACTTTTGTTCATCGTTTCCCGTTCTTTGCCGGAAAATTATGCCCAAAAATATACAGGAACTGAAGCAGGATCAGGAAGTTGAAATACACATTTTTGTCACCGGTTCGACCTTTTAACTTCCGAAATGTGCATGAATGATTACGTATATGCGTTGAACAACTTTTGCCAAAGGACAGTTGGTGTAATATAAGGTGCGTGAAATATAGCGATTGTTTGAACGACCTTAAGATTTAGAAAGATGGCAGTAGTAGAGAAAGGATTGCTTGACCTCTTGGTTTTGTGCAAACAGTATCATTATTCGGTCATTTGCTTTTGAAATTTTAGAACCTGGTTATGTTCCAGGCAAGTCGTAAAACCCATGACTGGGAAGATACGGCGGCAGACAGAAACCGATAGTATACGACTTACAAACTGCAAATATTCGTGAATTTGCCCTGATTTCTGAACGGAACAGAGAAAGTGCGTATGAGCTAAATGGGGATTCTCAAATGTTAAGGTGTGATTTGGCTGAAATGTTCGTGTTTCAGCATTGCTGATACACATGCTGCTTTATAACCGGTGTGATGGTTCACCTTTAAAGAAGATCATATGGCAATCTGTCGTTGGGTTCGTATGGTAGTAGTCTCCAGCCATTTTGTTGTACTAACAGGAGCAAATGGAGCAAGCTCTGGACATGCCATGTCTGCGTTATCTTTTTAGGCCTTTGCCGTTGATAAGTTGCGGCTGGTCGAATGGTCCGGTACAGCGGAAATGGTTGCCCAGTATTTGCCATCGGATGTTCAAACAGGAAAGCAAGTTTAAGTTTCCGTGTGGCTTTGGTTTTGGCCATTGTACCATACGTTCACGTTCTTGGTCTAGCAAATGGGATTGTCGTATACGAGAAGAATGCAGAATGAATTTGCAACATATTTGATGACGTCTAATGGAAAAATGTTAATTTTGATTACAGGTGTCGTATTTCGGCCTTCCGGCTTGTCTCTAATTTACCTCGCTTTGATTTTATATCTACCTTTAGTTCCTGTTCCTACAAGACAAACTATCAGAGGTAAGATGAATTCGCTTTTGCTGAAAGGATATACACATATATAAAAACCGAGAATTTGACTAGTTTTTTTTACATTTTCAGTGGGTCATTCAGGAACTTTCCTGAAGCTTGCAGTGATTACGTCAGTGGTCACAGTACTAGCTCAGTTTATATTTCAAATTGTATTGCTAGCTCAACCTCCATACGGTGGATTTTTGACTGATTGTAAGTAAATTGTTGCTGATGTGGAAATGGGATTTTATAGCCAAGATATAATTACCAATAACTCTTTAACAGGTGAGCTCACAGAAAAAATTCTGAGACACTTGGGTTTCGTGAAGCTTAACTCATTAGAATGGACGGAAGTAATTCGGTGGTTGGGCCCAGACGTGGTCGCCTTCATAGGGACCGTCGTTTGTTACATGTCGATATCCAATTTTTATTCCGAATCGCCAGCGTCACCAACTTTGCCGTCGAACGAGTTTCCTCAGTCATCAAGTCAAGGAAGCGCGTGGAACAGCATTTTGTTCTCGATTGGCTCCTACATATCGCTGGCAGCCTTGTGTCTCACTTCGTCCATGCAGCCATCTGTACCAAGTGGACTGTATTATCTAGTCTTTTTAGGCGGAGCGACCTGGTGGGCTCTGTCTAAAGATGTCAAAACGAAAGCGTTCGGGAGGATTTTCAGTATAGTGGCTGTTGTGGTCACTGGTCATCTATTAGCCCTCTTTTTGTATCAAATGCAATGGGCACAAGAGCTAATACCCAAAGACTCATTAATTGCTAGGTACGTCAACCGGAGTTGCAACTAATTTTTTTAAAAATTCCCCAAGCTAATTTTTTCATCCCTGTAGATTATGTGGGTTAGTTCCCCTTATCCAGACCGACTGTACTCAAGAAGACCCACGAAGAATTATCTTCGACTCTGATGTAGACTGGCTATCGTTTGCTCATCCGTTTGTGCTTCTCGGACTGTTGCACCTACTCATTTATGTTGCCAAAGCGTTATTGCATCCTGAGGTGAGGACAATTTTTCTTATTCCGTTCCATGGTTATAATATTAGCACGGATGAATATATCGAATTAACACGGGTTGTAATGAATGCGGGTGCCTCAATTCTTGCTGCGATAATAGGCAACCTATGGTGTACTCGGCAGAGGTTCTGTGCACTTGCACAGAGGTCTTCATTATGAATCCAAGAATGCGCGCATAATGCGCCGCCAAACTGTCAGATGGCACGGGAAATCTTCCCGTCGAGTAATTTCAAATTTTCCTTGAAAATCTCGATGTTTGCACACATAAATGAATTTTTTGCATGTGTTTTTCCTAGACCATATTACTTTCACTCGATATTTTTTCAAAAAGCTTTTTCTATTATTCACTATAGTTGCTAGTTGACATTGTCTTTGTAGTTTTTCTGCAGCAAAGCGTCAAGTAGGTAGAGTTTATCTAGTTCCAGTTTTAAATTTTATTCTCATTTTTGTGTTGGTGTTGAAATAATTTCCGTATGTCTTTTGATGAGTAACAAAACTAACTGACTGAAAGTAACGGGGTTAAAGTCGGCAAAGAAACATGTAGGTCAGTCTGCCAAGTCGAGCCCGTAATTATTACTGTAGTGGATCATTGTCTAGGATTATGAGGTTTCTCTGCTCTTTAGTGACAAAAGATGTAGAACGTTGGAGATTGGGAAATGGCTTTATCCAGGAGAACGTTAGATGGGGACAGGTGGGATCGATAGATTTTGACCTTTCCGTTTAGGTTTCGGGGAAATTTTGTTGTCTAATATCGTAAGGAGCTCTATTCAGGACTAATATATATTTTACCCGGAATCATAAGATGGTAGAAGGTTAACGACCGAATCGGTGTATTGCTGCTAAAACGGGCAGTTTATGGACTTATATACAATGCACGCAAAAGTTAATTTGACAGTAGTATAGGTCTCCTAAACTCGTTAAATTAAACATTTAATTTTGATGCTAGATTCCCAGTTCTGAAAGACCTTCAACGAGGCGTCATAGCCGTCGTCGCAAATATCGCGGTTCCCAAACAAGCGAAACGACTCCAGTAAATTCGAATTCTTAGTTGCAATTTTCTTTGTTTTGTTATGGCAATTGTCAATGGTTTACTGTTTGATTCAGGGGGGCTCAGATTCGCATGGCAGGACTTGTAATATAATGGTGTGTCTTTTGTATTTAGAAACTTTTTATTTCTGGGTCGTTAGTTGTTTGTTTTTGCATGTTGTCGCTTATCCAGCCAGTAAAAACGTCTACTAAAATGGCTGTCGCTGTTATCACTGTAAAAGCTTTGAATGTCAGTATTCACTGTTAAAAAACCACGTGCAAAAGCCTGCTTCACGATCACTGTGACAAGGTCAGGCGAAGCATTTGCTAATTGTTGTCCTAATTACAGTTGATGACATTTGCTCCACCTCGAGCTCGATATAGTTCAACGGGTCGCAGCTTTTCCGGAGAAGGCACGGGGTCTGGGTCCCAACGCCATTCGTCAGTAGATCAGACGGTACTGCCGAGTCGTGGTCACTCGGTGACTTCGAGGGAGTCCTGCACTACACCGGTTTACAGCCATCAATCTCCAAGTGAGTTCCTGAAAATACTGTAGTATTAATTAGTGGTCTTCAGAATGTTTTTGAACTGACAATGTATGTTGTATGTTGCAGCTGAAGTCCATGAAATTTACGACTACGATGGATATACTTTGCTACTGGCTGGAGTCACTAGTCTTTTTGATATTTTTGCAAAATCTTCATACGTTGCTACAAACATCATTATGATGGCGTGGAGCATCACGTACCACAGTTGGCTTACGTTCATTCTACTACTGTGGGCTTGTATTCTTTGGATGTTTCCGAACCAGCGAAAGGCCATGCTGGTTTCGTCACCCGGTCTTGCCCTCTATGCAGAACTGTTGCTACTGGCTCAGTACGTGTATAGTTTGAATCTGACAGATGACGAACTTCCGACTGAAGCAGCAGGTGTCAATTTGGGTGAAATCGGGCTGATCAAAGATCCTCAAAATTCGTGCATCACCATCTTGATTAAGGTAAGAATTGAAAACTAAAGCTGGGAGACTAAGAGCTTATTTATATGTTATTTTTGTAGAGCATCTACACCATGATGTTCTGGATCACCCTTCGGCAATTTGTCATGGAACGCAGGGATAGACAAACTAGAATCGAAGACGCTGCTCAAGAATCCTTTAGAATCGTTACTGTTAGTACAACTTCGACGGGCGAAACACCAGTTACAGGTACGTAGTAATATAATGAATAAAATTCATGCATGTACGCTTCTCCTGTATGCAATTTCCTGATGAAGTTTTTCTTTTGCAGAGGTTCGAACAAGTAACGATGAAAGTTCAACGAGACCCGGTGTGTTCATGAAAGTTGGTAGCTTTGTCAAAGAAGTCATGACCAAGTTTTGGATTTGGGTGGTTGCTATTATGCTGTTTGTCATCGGGCTGGGCGGGGATAAGGTCGTCTTGTACCGAATTGTGTACATGGCTTTGTTCCTGATTTTCGTCATGACTTTCCAGGTTAAAAAGTTCAGCTATATTATGCTTTTACTTATGTTTGCAATTGTTAAAATTTTTGGCTTTGCTTCTAATTACAGCTCTCTTATGGTGCTTGGAGAAAAATGATGTACGGCTTCTGGCTAACTGTGATCATTTACTCCATGTTGATACTGGTTCTGATCTACACCTATCAGTTCAAAAATGTCCCGTCTTACATCACAAACTACACAGGAATACCCTTACAACTGTAAGTCAAAATAATTTCAAAAATTTCAGACACTTGAATGTGCTAACTTCTACATGTACATTAATTTTTGATTGACAGACAAAAGGATATTGGATTGGAGTCTTACGATACTGGATCTCTGTTTGTGAGGCTATTAACGCCAACATTTTTTGTAATCATCACGGTTGTGCAGCTACACTACTTCCACAAAGACTTTTTGAAATTGTCAGAAATGACACGAAGGTAAGTCTATAAACCAAATTACATTTTTGGAGTCGAGTATGAAATGATAAAAAATGAATTTTCTTTTTAGGTACGACAGGAAACTATTTAGCCCTGGAACTTCAACAGAGGAAGAGCCTCAAAATCTGATTGACAATTTCACGGTCAAAAACCTAATCAAGAGTATAGTGTATTACGGAACTCTGATAGTGAATAATGTCACTGTGGTTTATCTGTACGTTTCGGAGATCGTCTGGAGGTTTTTGGAAATACACATAATGAAGATTGTGCTCTTTTCTGCGACAATGTTGGCTGTGAATGACGTAAGTTTAATCACACGATGGTTTTAATTTAATTCACCATTTCAGCAAATGTAAGACTTGTTGATAATTTACAGCCATGTGCCCTGCACTTTGTAATATTCACTGGAGTGATTGCTGCAGTAGTTTTGCCCTCAGCTGCTCAACGGTTAATTGTTCACCTGTGCTCAATTTTCATATCCAGTTTACTGCTTGCGAAAATGATTTATCAAATCGATTACATTGACCACGAAGCTTGGGCATCTAATTGTACTTACAACGAACAAAATAATGCGGAGTGGTTGGGTCTTCAGAAGATTAACCCTGATCCCAGCCCAGAGAACAGAATGCCCAAAAGTTTACCAAGTCTCCTTAAAGGATATATAGGTGAGTTAAGACTTAAGAATAATAGCATAAAGGAATTTGGGAAAAAATTATAAGGAAATTTGCTTTCGCAGGAATGATAGCGGTGATGACACTCCAAGCGGTTGTGCAGATTCGTCAGCGGTATCAGCGGTACATGAGTCGGTCAAATGAACCTGTTGTAGGCATAATGTTTCCGGAAATTGAACGAGCTGATGCAGATAAAGGGCTTCTTGAATGCTTCAAGTTTCTTCTCAACTATGGTTTTTACAAGTTTGGCGTAGAGGTAATGATCGAGCTTGCGAAAGAGGATTTTCGTCGCTGATAGATTTGATTTGGAGATCTTACTTTTTTCAGATAACCTTAATCACAATGGTTGCCGTGATTGGAATTCGTCTAGACATTTTCTCGGTTTTATACTCAATCTGGCTGGTTCCCATGTTCTATTCCAAAAGACAACGCCTTTCCAACATGTGGCTTCCCTTTATCCTGTTTGTGGCGATTTTGCTGCCGATTCAATACATTTCTTGCGTGGGATTTCCAGCGTTTGTATGTTTTGGTAAGCGTTCATAACAAATGGAAATTTACGCTGTTGAAACTTCGATTTTACTTTTTGATCTATGACTGGTTTAGAATACCCATGGATGTACACGAATGAAGAGCTGAAAACGTGGTTGTTCTTGCCGGACTATAAAATGGCGCCTTTAGCCACCAGACTTATACGTAAGTCAGATTTATTTTAGTTCAACTATATGAGATAAACAACCTAAACATAATTTTTCATTTAGCGGACTTCTTCCTGTTACTATTCGCAAGCCAACAACAACTTGTTTTCCATGTTGAAAAAACCATTGGAACTAACGAATTTGCTGGAGGAAGCAATAAAGAAATGGATGACCTGATTTCCGAGAATCCTACACCAGATTTCCTGACGTACAGAAAGTAAGTTGGCTTTGAAGGACCCTCAAAATGTTACAATGCATAAAGAAGAATACAGTGGAATTTAATTTGCAGGTCATGGCTGGACTTCGTCAAACGCTGTGTCCTGCTATCCTTCTTTTGGATAACGCTTGCCATGATATTCTTAACGGGAACACAACGGGTCAATTTGTTCGCCCTCGGGTATCTGGTAGGCTCGTTTACTTTCCTGTGGGAAGGTAACGAGTTCTATTTGAGGTCTCGCCGTTCCATCATCAAGAGGTTCGATAGTCTTCAGCAACATTTATATCTCCAACTAGTTGCTTCACTGTAATGTTAAAAATTTATGTTTAGTTGGAACTACTTACTGGCTTTCAACGTCTTTGTGGTATTCTCCAAGTCGGTTTTGCAGTTGGTCGGATGTGTTTTTCTGTCATCCCTGCAGTATAAATTTTGCTGGTTTGTTCAACTATTTGGCATTGCCTGTTTGAACAAATTCCAGAATCAAAGTTCCATCGAATATAACAAAAGTAAGGTCCGACGAATAAAAATTAGACCAACGTAAAATCCGATTTTCAAAACTGTTTGGTCTGCAGCTTTGTCAGCCGAATGCAGCGTCCCTACAGATGAAGCTGGTCTCATGTGGGATGGAATAACATTTGCGTTCTTACTCTTTCAACGTCGAATCTTCAATAGCTACTACTTCTTCCACATCAGAGCTGAAACTGAAGCACAAGCTAAACTAGCTTCCAGGTTTGTAAAAGTTGGCCAAAATTTAATGTTGAATATTATTTGGAAATTAAAGTAAATTTTTATTGATCAGAGGTGCTGAGCTCATTGAAGAGCTGATGCAGAAACAAATTCGCCAACAAGAAGAACAAGAAAAGGATGTTTTGGAGAAGATCAAGATGAAAATGGACCGCATTAAAGCTACTCACCAAGGAAGACCTCGAGAACATCAAGATCACTTTGACGGTATACAGCATTTTCTGTATTTGAACATGGAAAAACATACCCAATTAATGATGATAACCTGCATAAACATGAAGAAAAACCGCATACATACATAACCTCACACTTCAGTAGCTTGTTAAAAATTTCATAACAAAGCCCGTAAAAAACAAATTTGGTAATCTGATGTACTTTTACATTGCTAAACGATGAGCTAAGGTATGTTGGAGTGGTCTTAAACGTTACGGCTTCACCTGCAGCTCCTGACCTATTTTAGAAACGTGTCAACACAAAATGGTGTCCGAATTTCGCTTATGTCATTTGTGTATATGTCTTGTTATGTCTCTGAAGGAAGTCGCATGGACCCAGCGTCCTCTATTGTGTCGTCACCAATTTCTTTGGATGAAGCCCCTGTCATTGAGCCTGACCCTAAAGCTTCTCCTTTAGCTCCATTAGCTGTCGCTATTTCAACACATATAACTTCGGGAAGCGAACCTACACCCACACCGTCCTCGGCTGCGGTCACAATATCTGTTGATGGCTTCTTTGATCCTCCTTATGGGCGAAATCCTCTTGATTCCTTGCACCCACCTCACCTTCCTGTGTCTCCGTCAGACGATTCTTTCCCAGTGTTTTCTCCGACTCCTTATGACCATGACCCGAGATTGATGATGATGGGTCACAGCGGTCGTCACGGTCACACTGCTGGTGTAGGGGTTCAGACCTCACCGCCGCATCGGGGCGGCTACTACATAATTTCAACTGTGCATTCGCCAGCTTTGTCTCATCATACATGTATTGTTGTTTACCTGACCGACATCTCGATGTTTTCAGCTTTTGCAATGTTAGTCAGCTAGAGTTGCATGCGAAATCGATTCAGCTATAGTTTAATGCTCCGTTATGGCACTTAAAATTGCTTCTTTGCATCAACCATCATCAATCACGCTCGCATGGATTTATGGCAAAATATATGCAGTCAATGTCATGCTTCGTGGAAATTCTAACATGCTAACGGTCCCTTCTATTTTCTAGCTATTCGGTCTGGCGATTATTACATGTTCGAAGATGTGAATGACGATGACGAATTGGCAATGATCGACAGTATAACTGAAGAAGAGGAGGATGACGACCATAGGCCAACTGGAGTAACCTTGAGTGAAGTAAGAATGCCAAATCTATAGTTTATTACTGAAGTTGGTCAATTTTTAAAACCTTGTGTCGGTTTCCAGCTTATGAGTTCTGCCCTCAAAACTGATGTGGAATCTGCAACCGAAATGGCTAGACTTGCTAGGCGATCCAGCAACGCGCAAGATATGACGTCAATCACGGATAGCACAACAGGGCCTACATCTGGGGCTTCACTGAGAAGGCGGAGTCGGAAGCGCCCATCGCGAAAAAGTGTGGTTTCGTATAAAAGTGATAGGCCGGTATGCTATTAATTTATTTTAGTATTTTAAATTCTAAATTTCTTAGATAATGTCATATAAATCTGTGTTTTTTTAGCAAATGTCTCGCCTGAGACCAGACCCGTACGCGGACAGATTTGCCCCGTTGGCGGTCAGCGATGGCGAAGGAACGAGCAGTGCAGCTGATCATGGAGCCGCTGGAGGAGGCGGAGACGGTGAGCAGCCATCTACTTCGACACAGGCTGCTGCTCAGGTTTCGGAAGACCAACCACCACCTCCACCACCGCCGAAATCAAACTTCATGAGGATACTCTGGAGCTACATTCTATTCACTTGGGCGTTCCTTGAGAGCGTTATGGTCAGCGCGACAAATTACTTGAACAAATTCTCTAAAGATTACCGACTTGTCTCAAGGTGCTTGGCTGAAGAAAAGCAGCGGCTCAAGGTAATTCCGAAGCAAATTTTATTTCAAATTATTACATGACCTGAGGTGCAATTTTTAAATTGTAGGAAAGCGAATCGCATCAAGCAGGACCAAGCATAATGAGACCATCGAATCCTTTCGGATTTCTACCACGACCTTCAAAACCTATCAGTCCTCCTTGGGGTAGTAAAACTGACGTTTTAGAAGGCCCGCCTCTTCCAGGTGACTTGGGCTTTACAAAGCAGCTCAGTACTGAAGAGTCTGAATTGGGCGGTTCTGGTGATGCTGGAAGCAAGGATGATCTTCAGACAGTTGTTGAGAAACCTACTCCAGAAAAGGAAAGAGGCAGCGAGATTGGAAGGTACGTTTTATTGTTTTGTCAACAAAAAATTGTTTCTATTTTTCAGGTCTTGTGTGCTAACTTTAATGATATTTTCAGCATGGACCAAATAAGCTTTAGCGAAGTAGACGAGCTCGAAAAGACATTTCCAATCATTCATTTTGTCACTGCCCTTTGGTATGTGATTATTTCGCATTCGGACGTTGTGTGCTATTTCGTAATTTTCCTGAATCAGATCAAGTCCGCCAGTGTTCTATCGATGCCGTTGCCTTTGATGGTTCTTTTCTGGGGCTCTTTGTCTGTGCCTAGACCTACGAAAACCTTCTGGGTTACCATCATAGCTTACACAGAGGTAAATTATATCAACAAAATTTCTGTTGCTGTTTTGGCCAATCCGAGATTTTAAATGTTATTTTTTTGTACTTGTAGGCGTTGGTAGTGATCAAGTATCTTTTCCAATTCAACTTCTTCCCTTGGAATGAAGCTAAGGAGAATCAGCTCAAGGGAAGCCCATTTTGGCCTCCGCGAATCATGGGAGTAGAACAGCAGGATAAGTACGCCATGTATGACGTAACCCTTTTGATGGTTGTCTTTTTCCATCGGTGAGTCAATTTCTGTATAGTCTTATTGAACTATGGCTGAACGAAAGATTTCAGAGTAAATATGTTTGCAGATTCATGTTGAAGTCGCTGGGGTTATGGAAGAACAAAACGGTTTCGGAAGACGACACGATGTACTTTAGCGAAGAGAGTGGAACGCCACAGGATGTCAAGGGTGGGAAGAGAGTCAGTCTTGTCAAGGTTGATTCAAAAACTTCTGTTAGAGACGATAGCGAAGATTTGGGGAATGAAGATTCCGATGTGGCCACAACTGTCGCTGAAGGTGGTTGTGCAGGCAGGGTTTGGGAGCAGTGGGAATTGCAAGAAAGTTTAGCGTATGGCCCCCAAGTGTTTTCCCTGTGGTAAGTATGGTTTTGTATATTTTAAAGGATTTACTTTTGGAAATGTTTCTGAAATTTTTTAATGGTTTCATAGCGTCAAAAAGTACTTGTCATCTATCAAAATATTTTTTGGACAAATCCTCAATCTGGAGTACAAAGTCAAAGTTGATGTGTATTCATACATGTTCATGTGCGATTTCTTCAACTTTCTGGTTGTTATCTTTGGTTTTGCATCATTCGGGGTGAGTTTAGAGCATTAAAAACATTTTATACTGAATCAACTTATGTTTAACCCATGCATTTTAATTTCAGTCCCAACAAGGAGATGTGTCGTCATACATCGAGGAAAATAAAGTTCCTGTTCCATTTCTGGTCATGGTGATTGCTCAGTTTGGATTAATCGTAATTGACCGAGCGCTGTATTTACGGAAATACATATTTGGAAAGTTTCTGTTCCAAATGTTCCTCATTATTCTGGTCCACATTGCCATGTTCTTCGCTTTACCTGCTGTAACAGAAAGGTAAGTTATTTTATTTTTAATAATTTGTCTAGTGGAGTTTAAAGTTATAAGTTTCTTAAAATGCTGTTTCATTTTAGGTCCTTCAACGCCGCTTTGCCTCCTCAAATGTGGTACATGGTGAAATGCATTTACCTTTTGTTGTCGGCATATCAAATCAGGTCAGGTTATCCCACCAGAATCCTAGGAAATTTCCTGTGCAAGAAGTACAATTACTTGAACATGTTCTTGTTCAAGGGGTGAGTTTTTTGAAAGTCAGTTTTTGATGAAAATTCTAAGAATTGAACTAAAACTTCCGGTCGATTTGATAGTTTTATGGCTGTCCCGTTCTTATTCGAACTGAGAGCTCTAATGGATTGGATTTGGACAGACACCAGTATGACACTATCTGATTGGCTTAAGCTGGAAGACATCTTTGCGCACATTTTCCAATTGAAGGTAAAGTTGATTTCGTATTCCACAAGTTTTTATAAACTTTCTCTATGAGTATATTTCATAATTTTATTGTTTACAGTGTCAACGCAGGGCTGAAAAAGAGTACCCGCAAGGTCGAGGCATGGCGAAAGCTCGATGGGTTAAATATGCTATGGGTGGCAGTTCCTTGTTCATTATAATTGCAATCATCTGGTTCCCGTTGGTACTTTTTGCTTTGGGAAACACAGTTGGCATTTCGATTCCACCAAAGGACATATCAGTCCAACTAACGATCGGAAGCTACCAACCGGTATATACCATGTCGGCACAGAAAACATCTCTGAAATCGTAAGCAATGTTACTGAAACAGGTAAACTCAGTTAGAGTTCAAACATTACAACTTTGTATTTTTCTGGATTTGTTTAGATTCCAGCAATTCTACTGGGACCGATTGAATCGGATTTTCAAAGACAAAGAAGGCATAAACTTTTTGAACAATTATGAACCGGGTGATGCCATTGTGGCGAGTTTGAGTGGTAACTCTACGTCTGTCTGGGGGATTTCGCCACCAGCGAAGCAGAAACTTGTCACTGAGTTGCAAAATAATGGTAAATATATTTTTCCATAAGAGGGCTACAGTTGACTGTTTTTATTCAAGTGCTTAACCATTCGTTTCTAGATACTGACGTAAACGTGCTCATGTCATGGACAGTTTCTCGAGAAACTAACAACCCAAATGTGCAGACCATCGCATTGGGAAAAGCCGCTTCGAAGCTGGAGCCCGGTGATCCGAATCGACAAATCTTAATTAACATGATCCAAGGCACTGAGGGTTATGAGAATCAAACTGCTAAAATAAAGGGAATATTTCCCAAGTTCTTGAGGATTACTAATTCAGGAAAAGCGTCAGTTGAGGAGAAGCTAAATCAAGGTAACTATTCCAGTAAAACTCTTTTGAGTTTGCGACGAGCAATTTTTAAATTTTCTCATTTGATATTTTTCAACAGGCCTGAAAGAGCTGAAGTGGGGATTTAACAAACCATTTAAAGACAAGTCAGCAAATTACGTTTTGCGTAATCTAACCTTGCGATTAATGAGGACACGCAGTGTAAACACTACAAACGAAGAGAATGTTGAATGGTGGGAAGTCGCCGAAGACTGCACTGCCGGTCCTACTTTACCTGGTGGCGATCTTCCATTAGGAGACATGTGCAACCATCTTAACCTTTACACTTTCAGTGACAAAGCGTTCCCACCAACTCTAAGTTTTGTTTCTGGCAGCGGGTAATGACAATAATTTTCCTCAAACTTACACTTGACTTATGAAGCGAGAAGTTAATTATATTCCCATTTTTTTAGCATTATTGGACTGTATACCACTTTAGTCCTCGTCGCCAGCAAGTTTGTTCGAAGCTTCTTCGCTGGAATATCATTCTTGATTATGTTTGATGATATGCCGAACGTGGACAGGATATTCCAGGTATGCGCGAATCTGGCGTTTACAAATATTTGTTCATGGCCATACATGTTTATATTTTGATTCATAGCTCTGCCTTGACATTTACCTCGTCCGAGAAAGTGGCGAGCTGGCGCTTGAGGAGGATTTATTTGCTAAATTAATATTCCTCTATCGATCACCGGAAACCTTGATCAAGTGGACTCGACTAAAGAAAGTGCGAGAGCTACCACCTCCACCAGGTGGCGGAGATGCTCCTCCTCAAAACCCCGGTGCTATGCGTGCTATTCAGCACTAAAAATATCACAATTGTCAAATTATGTTAACTTTTAGAGTAGTATTTAGTAGTAATAGTACATGTTTAGACTTGGTTAAATATTGATCTCATGTGCTCACATTTGTATTGCAGCTGTAGTAACTTAGGTACTAAACATTTATTTGTTAATAGTCATTTTCAGCAAGTCCAAAGCCATTTTTTGTGAAAGTCTCTTAATATGAAGTAAGTGTTAAGCTAATTTTTCTCAATATAAAACGCTTCATCAAGACCGTTGAAAGGACTATCATTGAGATTACTATGCTAGTTTCTATTTGGTAAATACGCTATGACATTGAATGCTGTTGTTGTGATTGTGCATTTACGCTTGTTTACTATGTAATTCACCGTTTGGCTGATTCTACTGGTAAGACGGCCTTTGGAATTCTTATTATTATTAAATCATCTTGATAAGCTTCGTACCATCGTTTCTTGTAATTTATGCTCACCCAAAGGCGCTAAAAAATTTTACAGAAAAATTCTTCTATGGTTCAAGTTTATTTTATGTTTATTTTTTAGCTTGTGGAATGTGTAATTGTGTTAACTTGATTATTTCCGTCCACTCATGTATCCAAAGTTTGTTGTCAACTGCATTTTGTTAAAAGCTGATCTTGACATGAGAGGAAGTTGCAGATCATGAACCGTTTCCGATTGCTGTTCTCTGTAAATTAGTTTCCACGTTCGTGGTACAGTTTACTGATCCGCCCCGAACACCATCCCTCCCGCCCAATTTGCCAAACTTTTGGCTCAGTCAGAAACCTAATTGTACTCTTATCCAAAAGTAGTCCAGTTGAATATATGCTTTCCCCATTTACGTGCTCTTGGTGGCAACTTCGAACGTGGTTTTTTATGTATACGTGCTGCGTGTGGATACACATTTTATGGATGAGCTGATTCGCCTGAATCATGATCTTCCTCAAGTTCACAGGGTTCGGCAGTTAATTCACATGACGATGTTTCACCTCCCATCAAACTTTGATTCTTCACTCTGATACTTCTCTCGAAATCCCATTAATCACCCTGTATTCAGCAAATTGCATATTGCACTCACAGTACCGGTCTTGAAGTTCATTTCTCAAATCTAGTGTTCTTGAAGCAAGGTAATCTTGCCAGCCTTTAGTTTTTACGTAATGCAAGGCTTACAAATTTTTAAAGCGAATGAAAATGTGTGTGTACATGGAATTTCTTCTTCGCCTTTTTGCTACGACAAAAATTGCACCAAATGCATTACACAAGGGATACAATTTTTCGAAACGAAAGAAGTTCTTTCGTTTAGGACATGGCGAAATTTTTGCGCAATGTAAGAGTTTTCCGGAGGATGCCGCTAGCTGCGAAGTCCATTTGGCCATGTGACAAGCCGCGTAATCACTTGCATTTCACGCTCAAGTGATTCATCAGTTTTAATGCGAATTGCATTTTGATTTGGCAGACTTAAGCTCGAGAAAGCTTCAGACCAATTACATAGCTTCTTTCTAATTGCCGTATCAAAGTCCTTCCTGCACAAACCGCAGATGCCCAAATGCATTCGCGGTTATCAGTTGATACACGTGTTGTCTTATGATTCAAACTTTTATGTAGGGCGTCGCGAAAAAATATCATATAGTATCACTTTATACATTTAGCATTCATCAAAAAGTTACTTCATAAAATGTATGTCGGTATGCATCATCCTCCTTCCTTCCTTAACGGATAAAATGACTTTATTTGAGCGGTCGAATAATGGCAATATTAGCGTACGTTATAGAAAAGAAGATGGCAGAAGTTCCCCTCTGTGTGGCGGCACGTTTAGTTGCTCCCTTGGTCGTTTTCCCCTTGCCTCAATTTCCGTAATGGCAAATGGTTTCTAATTTTTCATGTGTCAGTCAGTCGTTGTATATTCGCAGCAATGGCAACCAGCTCAGTCTGAGCCGGCTCATCCTCCCACAACAACATCTCGCCTTATTCTAACACACAACATTGAGCTGATTTGCACAATTCGTAACACTCTTCTTGTTGCCATTATTTTGTTATACGGTGAAATAACAAAAGTTGGCACAGCCAACGCATGACTCCCAGTTGCTCAGTAATGGCGCAACGTTTCGCATGAGTCAGTCGCAAGAAGAGCAGCGCAGCGGTTCCATAGAGTGGTTCACAAAGTTCCTGTCTTGAAAAGACCCTTGGCCTTCAATAACGCCCAACAAAAGTGGCCGTGTACATGACAAAAGCGTTGTGATTGAAAACGAATCGTGTACACAAAAACGTTGAGAACCACAAGTTCTCACCGGGTCCATGTACAAAGGATAGTGACCGATCGGTTTCGCCGAAATTTTGCAAACTTGTCATTGTATCTGCAGTGTGTTCAGGGTCCATGTGTAAAGCTGATGAAAATTCTGCAAATGAGGCATTTGTAAGTGCAAAGTCGTGCTTCCCATGTTCGATCTTGTCAGTGTTCAGCATTGGGCTGCAGTCAGTAGCTGCGGAAGTGCTTCGTCCTGGTCGGTGGTATTAGTGGCCCGTGTTTTTTGACGGAAGGTTCGGCAAACATCTCCGTGTTCATGTCAAAGTTGTCATGTTTCATTAACGCTGGCAGTCGTAACTGGGTTACATCACGCTTTCCAGCCGATGTTAAAAGTAAATATGCTGCCAAAAAAGAATTGGACGGTTACGTGCCGAGTTAGTCTTCAATTTTAATGTGTTGTCATTGAGAGCCATGAAAAATTCGGGATCCCAGTTCAGGTGAGACATTTGGCAATTTTTCAGTTGTTATATATTCATATAGTTTTCTAATTCAAAATCTGGAGGTGGCAAGACAAGCAAGGCATCAATCGCCTTTGGCAAAAGCGTTTCACAGCAAAAATATATACACGAAGAGTGTTTGAAACCCGATCTGGATACATTAGCACAGCTGAACTCGTTTTGCCAATTTACTCCAAGTTCAACGAACAAAGAGTAATTGCAGGGAAAGAGCTACAATTTTTGTGTTCGCATCAAAACCTTTTTTTGTTAAGATCCCAGTCAGATGAGCTATTGTAGTGACCATCGTATTGTTATTATGTACCTTTGGAAGCATTCCGGAAATTTGCACTTTTTCCTATCCGGTTACCAGCAGCAGAATCACTTTGCCTCACAGGTGTAAACACAAGTTACGTACATATATAAAGCCGGTAATTGGCAGGTGTGGGCTTTCCACCACATGGACGTAATTTAACGTTTGCGAAAATCACTCATGCTTTGCAGTTTCCTTCCATATGTACTGTGATGTGCGTTTGGAGAAATAGCTCTTCACTTCATCATTTGATACACATCTCTGAGGCTATCACACAAAGCGCTGTAATAATGCGTAATGTTCGCTACTGCAGTTCCCGCATTCTTTGCTCAGCACTTGAGCTTAAACATATGCACAAGTTTTTACAGTTTACCTGTGTCCGTTACATCAACAATACTTTATGAGTGTGTGTTTTGATTTTGGCGTACTAACCTAACTCAATAATAAAAGTGTACAATGTCCGTGGGCGGATTCCCATAATTTCCATACTTCTTCCTTCCATAAAATTGTGTCAGGCCCAAACGACAGGATGAAATCATTAACCGTTTGCCATTATAATAGTCTAATGGTGGGCCCAGCGTGCAGTTTCAGTCAGTAGCACGTATTACCGTGGTTATTTAATGGATATGACGAGTTCCGTCGTTTGCAAAAAAATTCAGACTTAAAAGTAGTCTTGTGGCTACGTCATATGAAATAAGCTGTCAAACCAGATTTGAAAGTTTAATATTCTTTTTCCTTATTCGAGTTGCTGGTCTTAGGGATACACAATTTTAATTAGACTTCAGGTAATATTGACTTGGACATGGGTGCGACTTGGGGCAATTTTTGCCCAGGTAATACTGACAAGGGAACAAGTCGTGGAGTATTTTTTAAGCATCAAGAAAAAATATAATCTTGTTCAAAAGTTGATATTGCTAAAGTTGATAGGAGGTGACCTTCATCTTGAGAACCTTACTACGACGCTGGAAATTTTTATAATTAATCAGTAAAGAAATCAACTATTTCACATTTTTAAAACCCAAATTTTTAAACGGGAATGAAAATTTTACTAGGATCGACTTAAACTCTGTTGTCCAAACAGATTGCTAGTTGAAGAATTATTCTTGCTGTGTGTGAAAAAATATTTTTAATGCGGAGGATCACAATTTTCAAAGTTAAGCAGTGTGTAGAAAGCAATGCAGGATGCTAAGAGGGATTTGATAACAAATGAAAAGGGCACATATTCGCCAATTGCTCGTTGGATATAAATGTTTGATGAAACATTCCAAATTGGATGCATTCGTCATGAGAAGCATCCACAACGGGATAAACATTGACCTTTGGAGAGATACACAGAATTACTTGTTTTAAAAATTGTAAAGCAATTACAATTTAAGCAAGAATTCAATTGCAATATCTTGCTTAAGATTGAAGGCAAAACTTGTGGGATTTGATAGCTGCATCCTCTTTACTTTGGCTTAATGGCAGTTTCCTCTCGACGCACACTCCGCAAATACTAATTTCCCCTCTGAAATGAAAAAGACCAGAAAAGGAAACACACAGTGTGCTAAAAACAGGAGAGTATAAGGAAATTCCTTGTTTTTGCCCGATTTGCCCCCGTCATCTTGTTGATGTGGTAAATTCGCATTTTCCGCAATCACAATCTCATCTCGCTCCCAAGCTGAAGATGTGTGTTGCACTCAATCCACGTCAGAATTTACGTTACATGCCATTGAAATCAGGATGAAGAACCTTTAATGCAGACTTTTCGCCAAATTAACTTTTTATTCCGCATACACGGCAGCGTCTGCATCCACGCTTCACCTTGTGTCAATCGACCGTCCGTTCGATTCAGGCCAATAGCTCATACATACCTTTATATACGAGGTTCATCATGAGTACATTTTTGCTCTCTAATAAAAACTAATGGCCGTCTTCCCGCCTCATGACGTTTAGTTGAGCACTTTCTTACGCAACATGAATCAGCAGCTATGTACGTTGAATCCATCCAATCATTACCCACACACGATAATTCAAAAAACCGCAAAATTCGCAAACCCACATTTATAGGAAGAAATAAAAACTGACTGTGACTCAACAGAACTTCTCGCGTTTCACTCACAGCTTTCTCGATTTTGGTTAAAAAGCTTCACTGTTGTTTGCTCTGAAATCTCCCTCGATTTTTTGCAAGTGCCAAAAATTTATCATTGTCCTTCGCACAGTTTGACAGTTTTTCCGAGTACTTCACGCGCTAAAACTACTTTACTCCTGCTTCACTTTCCCCTTGCTCGTGACTGTGAATTAGTAGTTTTTAAACTTGAGCTTTAATTTACTTAGGTGCGAATAATTCTGAATTTTGTGAAAGGGCTCTTACTCACCTACCTGACTACACTTTGACGTTACAGAAAAATCTGAAACCGGGATTATGCTATAAGGCGTACGCCGACAGTTGCTTCTGCCGATCAGGTACATGTTTAATGGCTCCAGCCAAAGCCTAGCGTGCTGACCACCAGACACTTCAGACTAGAAGTTGATATCTTCTAAGCATCATCAGTTCATTATATCTAGCAGCTTGTTAAGGCCGTCATTAAAGCAGGATACTGTATATGCTGCAAACTGAATGCCAAGGACCGACTTCATTCATACTAGAAACATTATCCCTGACATTCAACACTGATTATCCTTGAGATTTGTTAGAGTCTTCCAATCTCTTGTTTAGTAAATCTATGCCTTGGCCTTTTCATACATGGGCATTTTGACACAAAATCTTTCCGAATTCGCAATCTTTATACGGGGTTTCAGATAATGTAGATACGCTTCACACGTATTTGAACACAGACGAGAGACCTTCCGTCATCAGGATAAAAGGCCAGCGGCTACGGAAGCTTTTTGAGCGTGGTGAGAATTCATCAAAGCCTCGTCCATGTTTCATAGCCGTCCTGGTTCACTGGCCAGAAAGAACATTATGACCAAAGTCAGAAATCAGCTGGATTTAAGCGGTATTTTATTTCAAGTGTCCTTTATGGCGTACATCCGTTTGTCGAGTGACCATGACTGCGAGACTACATAAATACAAAGACAAAATCCGAATGTAACATGAACATACCGAAGCGTGTTTTACTTTGCGAAAGAGGTAGACACTATTGCCCCACTTTATGCAATTTTGCAAAGCGTAATTAGCACCTCGACCATACCGCTGTCACAGTGAGCGAGGGAAAATTAAATGCTAGTTTACAAGCACCAACTGTTTCTCCCCCTCAAGATTTCTAAGCGCTCAAGGCAAAGCGCTCTTACGTGTATATACGTATAACGAGTGTGCCGTCAGTCGACCTTGCTACTGAGAATATATTATTAGATCTTTTCAATATATAACATTTGTATATTTTGAATCTATCGTACCTGCAAGTACAGTATAGTGAACGCTAATTTTTGTGTAAACTTTTTTTAACAGTGGCTCGTTGAATTCACGATTCACTGAATCCAGCTAGATTTGCTAGCAAGAACTTTGAACGAGACAAACGAAAAAGCCTTTGAACTAGAAAATAGGAGCGCGGGTACTATGACGATACATATTTCCAATGTCACGGTTCACTTGCTGACAAGATCTAATTGGTGTCCATAAAGACTCATCCGTCCGGAAAACAGCGAGTGCGGAAATGCTCGAGCAAATTACTGGTCGTTGAAGCTAGATTTTCGCCCACTTGTGTTTGTATAGCTTTTCTGTCCTGTAAGCGGGCAATAGAAATATTTTCAGTGCCTCTCATTAATTTAATGACGAACAAACACGTAACGACAGTTACTTGAAAGCATATTGTATTGTAGAATAGTTTCCACTAATCAGAAGTTTGTTTTATTATCACCATCAACCTTTGAACTGCAAACTATTTCTTGTAGTCGACTCTCGGGGTTACATTTTGCTTGGGCAAGACGCCATGTGCATAAAAATTATTGTATAGTAACGTAATGTATATACATCAGGCATAAGAATATTTACGCATTCCAGGTCATCATCATCAGGTCAGTGTGAAATAAAAATATAATACCAGCACGACAACAGTTTTGTTCACTATTTTACAAAAAATGTTATGTTATGTACAAGCTTCATGACTGCCGTCCTTGATGACTTGAGTTCATGTTTCTCAAACACAGACACAGAATCCATAATCTATGTTCAAATATTAGCTACGGTGAATATATACATGCCGTCATTTTCATGTTTTGTATTTCCTTGCCAGTCAGTACAAAAAGCAATATCCGGTTGGGTTAATACAGCATTCTGCTTTAAATGTCCCCAGAAAATTTCTTATGTAAAAAGCAGTATGACATTTCTCTTTGGCTTTCCACCAACATGAGTTAAATATCAGCTGATCTGTACACGGCTTCACGTTCATTTTTGATATTGATATCCGGCAATAAAATATTCATGGTCCAACTTTTCGCTGGGCAAAACTCCTGTAATTGATTAATGGTTTGAGGCGGCGTTCCCGACAATGCTTCATTACGTACGTATCTATACGAGATAGTTTTGCACGCCTTCAAGCAATTTACTATTTACTCGTTCACTCCTAGAAAGCTTACATGGACAAATGACCTTCAAATCTGGAATTCTGACGCTAGCCGAGCAACCAAAATCCTTGTTAAATTTAAGACACGGTTATGCTTAAACTGATCGAGCGAGTAGTTGTATATATATACTTTAGCTGTTCTTGACATGATCTTTGTGATTCCAGCGCCAGTTTCGCTGAGTAGCCGCTGACGGCGATAATTTATAATAACGATCGTTTTGCCCCACACTTGCTTACGCACTCAACGATGCGTGTGCGTAAGCAAGAAAAAACGATTAAGAACAGCGGAAGCTATAGGAGCATTCACCCGCCCAGCGCTGCTATTTTCTTGTAGCGATATCCATAGACGCACGTGTGTATATAGGAGAAAACAGTCCTTTGAGTCGTCATGATCATCATAGCAAATTTAACTTTTTTGCCATATGAGGTTTCTTACTTTCCCTTTGTGCACACACTTTCCGTCGTCGACCACAACAAAAGCACCTTAAAGCTGCCTTGTTGCTCCATGTGGAGAAAGCTGGATTTGGATTCTCTCAGCCGGCTTTAACATGGGGTAGTCCTTGAAGTCACAAGGTTGCAGCTCGATTTTGAACCGACTTTTAGACTCTGCGATACTTTGGCGTGGATAGGAGCAGGGTTTTCTTTGGTTCGCTTCGCTCGTACATACACTGTTATTGTTCCGACCTGCGTTCGTTATACGTACAATGCCTTTCGCCAGCAGTCAAGTAGCAACTGTTCCTTCAGCTTTCCCCAGTATATATTTCGGCTAAAGCTTATGGCATACAAACCTGAACCTGATCGAGTAGGCGAGAGAGAGTTGGGGAGAGTAAAAGACGAGGGAGAAAGAGAGAGAAGGAGAACATGTTATAATATAGGACCAAAGGAGAAAATGATTTCTCCACAATCTTCCCCAGTCGCTCAGCCTGAAGACACGGACGGAGCATCTCACTTACTTCCCTCCGTTCTTCTCTCGGGACTAGTGAATTCAAATCATCTGATAAATTTTGTGTGCTTCTTCTTCTTCTCCTGCTAAAGCTTTTTTAATTTCCGTTTGCACATATTATTAGTTCGCTCCGGTAAAAAAACAAATATTTTGAACGCTTCTTCTTCTTGGTCGACTGTGACATACCGTCCTTGCCGTTTTTGGCGCTGGAGTAAATAATCGCCAATTTGTTTGTGCTACTCATATCAGCTGTCAGAATCTCAATCTGGATCATAAGAGAACTAAAGTGTTATTTTTGCTAGCATTAAACTTTGAGTTGAACGCTCTTTTATAGTGGTAAAGTGGCCGGGTGGCAAGAATTCTCATTTATTTCTCATCGTAATCCTATCCGGTAAGTGGCATGTCTGTACGTAATGTACATAGTTTGAGAAATCCACTTTCCTGTCATATATGTCATTGAGAGTAAACACTTGGATCGATATATACCTGCTGCCAGCAGAACAACTATTCAACTATTCTTTTAGACACCAACTCCCCCAACATAAAAGAAAGAAAAAACGGATTCATGAATGGCATGAATCTTCTTGCAACTTTCACTGTATTGTACTATGCCAATGTTCTTTTACAACAAAAAGTCCGAAGATATCCGGATAGCGAATAGGTCAATCTATTGCTGATTAAGATTGAATCTAAACTTTACTACGCTTCCTGATTTGAACTCACATTGTTCATGACATTTATACTATTTACCTTGAATTTGTGGCAATATGATCTCCGCAAAAAATTGGCAACTGTTTTGCCAGTTGTTCTGAAACTCGCACAAATTTCAAATATTGCGTACGCGTATATACAGCACAGACGGCTTCAAAAATCTCTTCCGACATTGCCAATTTGACGATCTGTTCTTCAGTCAAGGGCTTTGCTAAAATTAAGTTACCTTGATACACTTTCGGTGAGATTATCATGTTACTGACCCTGCCTGGTTAAACTGTTGGAAGGACGTGATTGTGTACATCCCAGGATTTGGAGAACGGCTGCAGACATACTTGAATAAAAGCGTATATACTGGTTTTTGCTAAAATCCGGAAAGTTACGTACTCACTCCAAGTCAGACTTACCCATGTACATTAACTTGTGAGTATGGAACGTAACTAAAAGCTTGGAAAAAGCTTTGGTTTTCAAACAGATATTGAAAATGTACATGTATTAAAGTTTTTAACTATACCTACATCCAGAGCACACCACGAATCCATACATGCGGTTAAATTGGCCTTACTGACATGTGTAACTTTGCGGTTTTCATCAATAATTAAACAATACATGCATCCAGATGCCAGCTAGAAACCGATGTATATTATCGGGATTTGCTCGTGCTCGACCTCGATTTTCATCAAACTGTATGCATGGTTTATGAAATGTTTTGACACGGTCAGCTTACGAGTTATTGAATCACTTTGAAGCTCCCCAACCTCAACTTATTCCCACGTGCTCCACTAGGGAAACAATTGGCAAGATTTCGCGTCTTGGAATGTGCTAGTTGGCAGCCGTTGGGAAAGTGTCACCAGCCGCTCTGCACCTACACTTATTCATGATTTGTGTTGTAGTAGTTACATTTTTTAAGTGTAAATATTGTTTCCGAAAGCTGTTCATTTCCCAAATTCCAAACAGTTCATTAGGTCACACTAGATCTTTGGCCATTGATTTTGGCGGCTCTCGCAAATCCATAGACACTGTTTCCCCCCGGTTCGCCTAAAACAAAATAGGAAATCCTCTTTGTTGTTTTTCTGGCCATTAGCCATTTCGGCACATAGTCTGAATCATTCGTAGCTTCGCAACTGGTATAACTGGTTGGTATATGTATCTGTGGTGTGCTAGTTTGAACAGTTTTTGTTCATGACAGTTGAATTTGTCACTCACAGCATATTGTGTACCAACATACAAAATATTTTGCAACTTTGTGAACACTTATTTTCTAGCGTTATCTCTCTTTTTCTGATGAGTCAACCGTTTCTTGCCCAGCGGAACATATTTTCCTCATTAATTAAGGTCAGGAATGAAAAAGAGATCTCTTTGCAGCGCTCTAACATGCTGAAGACGAGATCAATCATTCCTTGTGCTTCTTAAAATTTTCCATTAGCCGCATGCTGTAAAAATTGCTTCTTCAGCTCTCTCGGATCATATCCCTTAATTGTCTTCATCCATCAAATGGACGCTAACCACGTCTTGAGCAGCCTCTGCTGATGTTAAAATCATGACGTTGGTATAAATTATTCTCGTCTTTTCAAGCCGACCTGGTAGCGTACCTTTACGTATTTAATGTCTCGCTCGGACCACGGGAATCACTCATGATCAAAAGCACATTTTGACATGATCTACGTACCAACAGTATGCCATAATGTTAGGCGGCAAGCATAAGAAAGAGGAAAATGCAAAATCCCGAAATTCATTTTTATCTCCCATGGGAACACCAGCTCATCTCATTTCCGCTCCGAATCGGTAGATGAAGCACCGTATATAAAGCTGAAGCTGTAAGCGTATATGCACACAGTACGGCCCGATGTGGTATTTTATAGTTTATAGAAATAAAAGCGGGAATGTCGGGAATTCGAGCCATTAAGTTCAGTGTCGTCCGTCTATACAGAAGCAAAAAAATCAAGTTCAATCACGATACTGTTAGCATTGCATTTCGCCAAGCTCGTTCCCAAACTACTTCAACAGTTGTGCCGTAATTTATCTTCAGTGATTGGTGCATTGCCTCGGCAAATGTTATTGCCAATCCAATTCATTGCCCCTGCAACTTTTGCAATGCATAAGAATCTGGCAATAGTCATCTAACGAGACCTTGAAATTAAATGCAAACGGCAGGCGCTCAAAACGTCCTATCGACTCTTGACACAGTCCGCATGTGAGCTTTCTAGACAACACAGGCTCTTGTCTAATATATAGAATTTAATGAGCAAAGAAGCTTCTGTGTTTCCACTATATCGTTTTGCAAATACAGTTACATGAACAAGTACAGAGACATTCGCAACTTCATGAAACATTCGGAACTTGTACACATTTTGCTCTTGGGCATTAATAAGTCATTTAAAATTTATTCGTCCCAATGATCAGATATCTTTGTCTTCACGTTAAGCGAGATTGCACAATTACTTTTCGTTTTGCCTTCATGCCCAGGACCCGTATCCAATCTTGAGCAAAAGATGGTCTCAAGTGTGTTGTGTCAAATAATGAGAAGATCACGCATGGAGATAAACCAGTATTTTGATTGCTTCTTATAATTCACAAATCTCCCAAAAAAAGCAAATTGTGCAAGAGAAAGTTACTGTTCACGGCAAGAATTTCTTCAGAAATATTCCTCAGTGAGAAGAATGGACTGGAGAAATATGCATTGTCAATATAGCGTTAAGGGACGCATGAACGACGATTCGCAATACTAAAACTGTTGACCGATTCACATACCATTGCACCTTTTTGCTCATGGAAAAATTGTTCCAGAATGTGTTATGAAGTCACACTCCTGGAAAAGTTTGAAAGCCAGTGAATATAGCCATTGCTGATGTGAAGATGAACAAAGAGATTTGTATGGTTCCATATCGTTCATCGTTATAGAGCTCATAAAGATTCCATGAGTTTGATTCAGATGTATAGAAAGTCAAGTGAAATTCCAATCTAGAAGCATGAAACATAAAACAAAAGTAGGTTCTTCTGAGAAAGAGAGAGAACATTATATTTACCACTTGAGCACGATACCTCTTGGGTGGAACATCAAGTTAAGAGCTTTGTCATAACGAAATTTGATTTATCCATGGGGAAAGTAGAAATTGTGTTCAAGAGCCAGGAATCTGATTTTCTGTGACATTCTCGTGTGCATTTGGCGTATGAAATTTTATATATACATTAATCTCATTTGACCGAAATGATTAGTTCATTTCATTCCATCGAGCTTGCTAAAAGCTAAAAGATCGTTGCTAAGAAACGACTAAATAAGAGGGAATATTCCATTGAAAGCAATATTCTCGTAAAGGACAAATAACACCTTTTTGAAGCTGTAATTGAATTTTCTTTATTCTTCTATCGCTAATTCACTGATCTGATTAATTTTCTTTCAGAGAGTTACTATGAGACCTGGAAGCTCCAAATGAAGTCACTGGATTGGAAATGGCGTGTTCCTGTGGATGTGTCTCTCAGATCGACAGCCGCAGTAGCAGCCTCTTCTTCAACAGCCGACGACAACAACCTGAATCTCATGTCACAAAAACAGTGAATCAAGAGCAGCATTCTTCTAGTCTCCTTTCAACAAAGTTCGAGTCGACATATTTTTGTACTGGTGCTTCAATCGTGGACAATGGAGAAGTGTTTGAATCAGTAGAATTCTGTGATAAGTTACCCGCATCAACCGGAAGCTTGGCTTCTTGGGCTTCTTCCCTTTTGGTATCATCGCTCTCTACGTATCTGACTCTACTGGTCCAAAGCTGGCACTCCATAAGTTTGATTTCGAGGAGTTGCTGTTTTGGGAGGCTACCAGTTGTGGTAGTTGGTGGCCTGTAAGCGATGATGATTTTCCATTTCGTCTCTCTACTTGTCTTCGGGATACTGATCCAGGGCCAGGAAGACTTCAGGGCAGAGCCTCATATCAGACAAAAGAATTGGCCTCCAGCAAACACCATCTACGGTCACGTGGACGACGAGAATGTGGCAGCAAATGAAATTCCAGTCGTAGAAGAAACGCAGTATGTCGAGTCGAGCTTTTCGTC
Organism: Sphaeridia pumilis; assembly: GCA_034698345.1. Classification (NCBI taxonomy): domain Eukaryota; kingdom Metazoa; phylum Arthropoda; class Collembola; order Symphypleona; family Sminthurididae; genus Sphaeridia; species Sphaeridia pumilis. The sequence continues at coordinate 53,330 of JAQGBJ010000036.1, forward strand.
ATCGACGACGACCCTACCGCCGCCCACGGGGCCTCCTCCCATACCTTTGCCTGTTGTAAACCGACCTCTTCAGGTGAGTTGTGCAATTTATATTTCAAGTATTACACAGCGAGTTAGGTGGCAACAATTCCCACTCGATAAAAACACAAGTTGATCAAGTTTCTTACTGTTCTTGACCTAAGAAAACATTTCCGGGAATGCTTCATGTATAAGAGAAAATACGGGGCTTAACGAGAGAAAATTTTCACTTAACGACCAGCGTTTGTGTGTCAGTCGGACTCTTTCCCATTACATACCTATCAACACAGTTGCCGACAAACCATTGAATTATTTATTTCCATCAACGTCACACATTTACAGCTGTCTTCAGAAACAGTGGCTACTTTTGTTATTTTGGCTCTCCCGCATTGACTGTCTCTTCTATCCTGCGACAATTTTGAGACTTTCTCCCCTGTCTTTACCTCCATTGGGATTATTCTTATAGCGCTTCATTCCAGTTCTATAACAAAAAAACTTGGGCAAAACTTATTTCGTTAAATGACTTTATTAGAAACTTTTATAGAACCTTGCTAAAGGTACATATATTTTGTTCGACTTTGGTACTGCATGAAAACTTATAGACGGTTCTTTTAGTACATGTGAAACATTTCGTAGAGAAAGTCCCAGCAATCAAAAAATTCTCTTATTTCCAGTTTGAAGTTTTTACAGCTTCAAGTCGCTTGACAAATTCGTTCAATAGCGCACACTGAAGGGTAGAAGCCAAAAAAGTAATTGTTGCTACGAATCCAGTATTTTCAAAGGTGCTTGGTTAATTGCGAAAATACAAATTTTTTGTCGGCACGTGTCCAAAAAAATCACTCAAGCATTCGGACAGGTAGTCTTGTAATATTCATTTCCTTTTATGAACACTCACGTCTGGTATTTACCCGTTAAAGCTCGGACACAGAAATGTCCATTTGCAAAAAGTCCTTTTATTGTCATCAGGCTGGCTGAAAGACGGCAAGCTTTCTTTTCTTGGAGCGAGTTCGGCGGCAGTCGCGTGGATAAAAGAATGATTGACTTGATACAAGCAGGTGAATTTATGGTCATTCTTGTAATTTCTCCGTTGCACGACATGCGACCATTAATAGGATCCATCAACCAGCAACAAATGTTTGGTTGGACAGAGGCCAAGAATTTATGCAATTATGTATTATTGCCGGCATGTCGTAAATGCTCATGGGCTACACGGAAGAATTTTTGCAAAATGTTTAGCTAGAGAGCCGTTGCTATATTTACTGTCCACCATCCTCAACTAGGATCATTGTAGCATTTCCGGAGGCTTACTTCTTGAATGGGTACTAGCCCAGGTGATTTTTCCAGAGAGATCTTGAGAAGAAAAGGTAATCCAACGGAAAGCATAAGGAGTTGAACATATTGTACAATACATACACAAGTGTGCAAAACGAGAATGGAGGCAAAATTTTTCGGCAAACCGAATGGGACAGAGACAAGTTCCTGAGTTTAGGCGATTTGCTTCATTTGACACGGTAAATCCCAACGTTCTTATCGCCCGCCTGGGGATTCGTGTGTTTCCAAGGGAGCATATTGACAGACAAGATATATTGGCCACATATGACAACAAGACACTTTTGCTTTTTCTCACTACAAATTCCCTCGCACATACGCCAAGGCTTTGTAGAACAAAACACTAATCTTGACAGTCACAGGTGCTCAACACTGGTTTCATCTGGAGAAAAGTAAGAGCGGATCTTTTTCCCGTAACAAATATGGAAAATGTCAGATAACACTGGACCTTGCAGAAGGCGAAATTCTGCGAAATACTTTCATCCTGTAATGCCAAATGGCTTTACTGCAAAACCTCGGTTAAGAATCCTTGCTCAGAAGTCTAGAATCTTTTTGACCATTTTTGTCCCGCATAGTCCATTTTTCCCGTTTTACTGCAATTTTATCGAGGTAAACTCGCTGCTTGTTCAGCAAAGGATTTACAAATTTTGTTGTTTGCTTTTTCTCCAATCTTTGTCTGCTTTAGACGATGGATGTTGACGTAAACAAAGTTTTCCCCTTGTTTACTTTTGCGAAAATACGCCCATCCATTTTTCAATACTTTATCCCCGGAAAGCTCATCGTTCGTGCTGCTCCTGTGTGCCCATCCATTACTCGTAGCTTGTAGCAGCCGTAAGTGGATTTCAGGTCACCTGGCAACCGCCGGTATGCTATTTTTGCAAGCTTTATTCCTTGTGCAAAGAGTTGGCGATTTTGCTATTCCAAGACTTCAAAAATTTGCGACTTCTGTACTTCTCATTGGTTGTTGTTGGCACTCAGAATGTACTGCCATTCTTTCGCTTCATCAAGCAACAGTTGCATAGATTGACAGGTATATTGTTTGTGCCAAAGCAAGCATTGTGAATTGTCTATTGAGCACAAGGCTACCTGAGTTGACTATGCCTAGGCGTGGTGAGTTATCAGTATTTTCCTAGCAGAAAACGCCCATCAAGACTATTTTCCCGATTGTCCAGTAGTAACATAAGCTATTCCAAAGGGCATTTATTAGACTTTAATAATTGGAAGAGCACATATTAGTAGACATGTCGTCGAGGGACCGCTCTTCTGATAGCTCCTTCCTACCCGCTGACGTCATTCCGAGAGCTGACCGACTCTCCGAAGCTACATTTTGACATTTGCTATTCGCCAACCTTCACCATCATATGGCACCAAAACCCCTTGCCTTAAAATACACGAGTCCGGAGGAACTCCAAGTAAGCCGGGCCTGATGGCCGTCGGCTTTCACCGCATTACCTTTTATATGCCCGTGGATTGCCATGTACATAATGTTCAAAGTCTACAACCACAAAAAGCTCAGAAGCTCTTTTCTCCAAAATTCTTTCCCATTGTTTCGTCTAAAGGTTCCTGGATACATGCATCAACTATGGATGAACTGCCGTTACTGTTGATAATACGCAGCTTTTCAGTCAGTACCATAAAATTAGCAAAAGTATTCAAACACATATCGGATATCACATAGCCCTTTTATTATGCGCAAACCCTGTCTTTAAAAGTATCTAAATGAGAAAGTTAATTAGAGCTTTTGTCCTTTGTGTGTTTCGCAGGTAACTCTTGTGGCTGTGATAATGGTGGCAGCAATCGTTGCCAACGGAAGTGTGATAGTCAACATTAGTCGAGACTCTTTGAAACTTCGCATGGTTCACTTTCTATTGATTCGCCACGTATGTATCGCCGACTGCATCGGAACCCTCCTAGTCCTTCCCGTCCCGATTGTGGCCATGGTCCAGGTAAGTGTCGTATTTACTCGCACATGTTGTTGATAGGTTCTAGTTCCAGCTAAATAACCCGTCAGCACTTTATTTACGTTTCCGCGTAGCTGTAGTACTAATATATAGAAGAGTTGAGAGAAATTAAGAAAAAGACCAGAAACTTGAGCAAGTGAATGCCGTTAAGTAGACATCATCAGGGCATTTGCGCATTAGGACTTTTATGCACGGAACGGAGCTTTCTCCACAAGGAAATTTTTACTTGGTCGACTGGAACCAAATGCACTTGCAGTCGTTAGTTTAATCTAGCAGAAAGGCCACTAGCTGAAATGTACTTTTTGCGACAGACAGAGAAGAACATGCAAAGGCCTGACATGCACAAGGGACAAGTTTTGTGCTATTCAAGCACACCTTCGGTTAGACTAATGAACTTTTTTTTACTTTTAAAGCTGTTCAGTAAGTTGGTAGAGACTATGCATATAATCTGACAATGAACTTTTGCGAAAATTCCAAGTATTTCGAATTATCCTAGTGCAGTACAGGACGGAAGTGAAAGCTTCAACTAGTTTTGATACAACTTTACTATATGCTTTTCAACTTTAAGACTTAAGACTTGAGACAAGAAAGCAAATAATTTTTGGACACTCTCGCCACCAGCCACTGGCGGTTTTTATGTATCGAACAGGTTCTTAGAGACACCACATGTATATTTTGCTACTGGGCATGAAAAGATGGTCTAGTAAAAGTTGTTACAGGATGCCGTTTTGTGTAGAAAACATGTCGCTGGCCATATAAAGTTTTTCGATGGCAGCATTGCCGAAATTGCTGCAGCAGATTTACTATTTTGTCGTGCTGTTAGTTAGACCAAGCCGTAAAATTCTGGGGAAGTTTTTTTTCCTCGGCGATCATAAACAGAGGCAATTTGGTGTAAACAGAATTTATGTGCTTGCTAGAATGACGACGACAAATCCCTTAGAAATTTGATAGCGACAAATACATATATTGATTGATGCAACTTGAAATTGATTTCATTTACAGGGTGAGTGGCGGTACGGCGAAACTGTATGTGCAGCTGTTAGTACGACGACAGCGTCGCTTTGGACGATGCATTTATTAGCCGTAGCGTTATACCGGTTTGACCGTGTCCTCGCCGTCTGGCTGCCACCTGGAAAGTATCCGCTGACGTCAGTACGAAATACAAATATTTTTCTGGTGAGTAGAGAAGCAGTTGATATATTAATTGAAAATAATACCGATGGAATTAAAACGTGCGAATTTTTTTCTCAGGTACTTGTCTGGGTGGGAGCGATTTTGGGTGCTTACGGAGCTACCATGACATTTGGTCACACATTCCAGCCAGCCCTAGCCCTTTGTATACCAAACGTTCCAATATTTTTCTTCATTATCGTCTTTGCCTGCTACTGCATTGGGCTGGTCAGTTTGACAACTGGCTATGTACTAGCGTTTGTTCGTCGAAGACGGCGCAAGAGAAAGCGAGAGCAAGAAACGAGCAGTACATATCCGGAGCTTTGCGACAATGCCCCTTTTGAGCCTACGCCTGATGATTTGATGGAGGAAATCGAATCTTGTGGCGCGTCCAGGTAAGTATATATTTCCGATAATCTTATAATTTATTTTGCAAGCTTGCAAGAGAAAGTCTACAAGTATAAAAACTATTTCAGTGAACGAAACCGTCACCGCCGAGCCTTGAGCGACCAGTACAGTGATGCCAAGCCCCCCGTTTCCCCGCCAAATAATTCCAGACTGACCCACCGAAGAGTGTGGAGCGAGAGCGCAGCGGCTTACTGTACTTCAAATTTATCTTCGATAGTGACCAGATCTGCTCAAATGTCCCGCGATTCCGCATCATTCCCACAAAGTTCAAACGACACCAACATCAACGACTACGAGCGTCTAACGGAAGACTACGGCTCTTCGGACCTCTCAGTTCGAAAACTGGCCCACTCAATGTCCTTTGACGAAGCGTCACTCAGTTCATCCCGTGGCGGCGGAATAAATAGCAGCAAAGAAGCCATTCAGTCTTGTGACCATTCGATTCCACATCGTCGTGCCTTCCTCTTTGCCCAGTCAAAGTCTTTTGACCACGCCGACATTGTCAGCATTCGTAAAAAACGCGGTCGTCTCAACAATAACAACAACAACACTCAGTCCATGTACGAAAATATTCTACCGCCTCCAACAATCGCACCTGCTGAAATAGAAAAAACCGAGCAATTATCCTCCAAGAATCTCTCGAAACAAAAATCCTCCGGATCGACTGGTGGAACCACAAATAACAATGATTTTGTGAGTGATTTCACGCCAATTGTGAAACACACACCTCCCAGTGGTACAATGCGACGATATCCGCAGCTCGACTATCCGATTGGCAATCAAAACTCGTTGGACGGGGACGATTTTAGCGAAGAACACTCAAAGCGCTCTTCACGCTACCTCAATAATAATATCGAAGATATTGTCGAGGATGTAGACGTAGTAGTAGGTCCTGTGGTGGGCATTCAACACACTGTAGTGCCAATGTACAACGCCACTTCATGGCCAGTCGACGACACTCTTCAGGAGAGCCAAACTAGAGTGGTCGTTGAGAATCAAAGTTCAAATTTTGGCAGCGGCGACAGTCTTCATGACGTGGTCCCACCGTTGGCTCACAACAAATCCTCTGGTCGACAGCAACAGCGGTCCTTTTTCGGACACCACAATCAGCAACGGCAACAGCAGTACTATCCAACCTCTCCTGTCAGAGGAGGTGTCCAAGAACTGTATGAGATCTCGAATTTTGATGATGTACAGCCTGGGGCTTTACCTGCTGGTCAGTCATCAGAAGACAACAACTTTGATACTGCAGACTTTAGCACTAGCGCTAGTGGTGGTGGTGGCCCAGTGGGGCATCAGCTCCGTAGTGGTGGTGGTAGTAGTAGTAACGATAATAATAATAAGCACGTCAACTTCAAGGGAAAACCAAGGGCTGAGCAGAGTGACAATAATTTACAAGTTCGAACCTTGCCCAAAAAACGGCCCAGGGTACGTGTCAAACATTATCGCCACAAAACAAAGACTGGACCTGCTAAGAGAGCTATAGCCTCATACGCTGTTACCATTGGTCATCTACTCCTTTACTTGCCGGCCATGTTCGTTGTAGGACTTAAAGGAGCCACGCTCCCGCCAGGGGCCGCTCTCCTCTGTGGCATCATCGTCTATTGCGAATTCATCGTACAGCCCATCGCTCTTCTTCTCGTCTCGCCTAGACTTCGACTTGAAGTAGCCAAGACAGTCTGGTGCCTCGTTTGTGGGAAACGGTGACCCCCTCCTCCCTACTTACTCTGCCTTCCTGCCATCAAGCCCCTTGAACGCCCTTGAAGAAGTAATCTTGAATCTAGAATCTAGAGCAACAAGTGCTGGTCACCAATAAAAACACAGACTTGTGTAGAATGTTCATGTACCCTGAAAAATGCCTTCTGATTCTCAATTTTCCGATATGCAATATTGACGTAGATTTGACTCCAGAATTTCAATGTTTAGCACTACAAAGTTATTTCTTGTCGTACAATATATATTTGCCACATGCGTGATGTAAGAAGTCATGCTAACAACTAAGACAGACCCCTGCCGCCATTGTTCGAAACGTAATAATAATTAATGTATCCACCACACCAAAATAGTTTACCTCTTATCAGTTCAAAATATCAGGGTTTTCTTCATCGTCGTTTAAAATAGCGAAATACTGTGAAATTGCTGAACTGACGAGTTCTGCAATTGACTCTTTTCGAGCTGGGCTAGTCTAAAAAATCTAGTAAATTGTTACAATTAATATGTCTTTGCAAAATTGTGTTGTGTTACAATGTTGTATGTAATTATTTGTTTTACCGTCACAAATCGAATTTAAAAGAATCTCTTATGGTAAGGGCCTCATTGTGATAATTTTGGTTTCTTCTGTATAGGTGTCTCTAGTAAACTTTGGTATTGTTTCTTCGGCACAAACTTCCGGTTAAGCAACAATAGTAAACGTGGAATAGTCTGATATTAGTCTCAATATCCGTTTTGACCCATTGATCTGCTAGCATAGTCGTTGTTAGTTTCAGAAAAGACTATTGACTCACTCAACTCTTGTAATAACAATAATAAGCAACTCAAGTATCGTTTCACGAATAAAGTTATGTATATACAAATAATTTTTCACCACGTTTCGTCCAACAAGTAATTTTGCACCCTATCATCAATTTCCACTGCCAGTTTCATTCAAGAGAGTAAATGAAAAAAAAATCTTTCAGGAGTCACTTTAATTCGAGATAACCATGTAAATGTTTTCCGTAGATACACTAGAAGCCTAGGCCTAGAAGCCTTCATTTAGAAAATACACTTGATGAACATTATTTGTCTGAAATACAAAATGTGGGTAACTTACATTACAAAATTGTTTCGATAGCTATCACGTAGAGAATATCCAAAGTGAAAACATTTTAAGTGGTTAATTAAATGGCAAACTGCAGATAACACCGTTCAGCATCTAGTGAAATCGAATGACTTGCGTATAGAAAATTCCTAATACCGATTCAGAATCCTGATGTGCGCTATGCATTACAGTGACAAAAGCCTAAATAATCAAATTCATTCATAACAACCCTGAGGAACAATATAACGAATGAATTATAAGGCTCGGTTGACTGTAACGTGTGTCAACCGTCTTGATTAAGAGACGCTTTTGATCCACACCCATTATTTTGGCCGTGATTGCAATCAATTCAGCAATCTCAATCACTATATTGCTAAGCGTTACCCACTGCGGTTATGATCACAATTCGACGCATGAAGGGCGACTAAACGAACTATAGAAAACAACCTTGTCTACAAAGGGAGCGGTGTCACAACTATTACAACATGTAAGTATTCTTACGCTTTAGAGTGTTTCAGTATGGCACAGTATTGCTCTAATTCGCTTGTGACTGCGTAACAATTCTACTACATGTACTTGTCCAGTCTTGTTCGCAAACTAGGTTGTCAGATACTTTAAAGTAACACTATTCTGCTGCTGGCACAAAAATATAAGCATCACATTCACGACGCGATTAAAACTTATTGGTACAACCTTTCATATCGATAAAAATCTAATGCATCCCAGCCCCAGCTACACACCAATTCTACGTAACTATCAAGAGCCCACTGGGTTTTGTTGTTGGGGGAATAACCACTAAATGACAATCCAGTCGTGCTTCAGAAATTCTGAATCAAAGTGCTTGTTGCTTCTGTTTTTCTTAAAATATAACATCAAGCATCAGTCTCATACACACAAACATTTGCACTATAAGTAAGTATTCATCCATAGTTACAAAACTGCTAAAGCTCATGCTTTTCTAATCTCTATTTACAAATCCGGAAACTTAACAAGAATAACAGAAACATATCTATTAACGAAAGAAAATGTTTTTGTGAATTGTTTAGACTAAGGTGGTAATGAGAGTTGCCGTATTCAATACGTCCTATACGGTGTCGGAAGTTCCCAAGGCCTTAAGAGCCAACTGTAATAAATTAATACTGGTTCTGTTACAGCAAGAAACCATGTCGAAAGTCGTCTGAAGCAAAGTAACTTGCTCACAATGCTTAGGATTGGAAGTTTCATTCAATGGCAAGGTAGCATACAATAAGCAGTCATTTCTTCTTCCTAGCGTTGTTCGTACTATTTCTTAGACTTCTTTTCTTTCTTCTGGGCTTTTTCACGTTCTTTTCTCTCCTTTTCTTGTTGCTTCTTCTCCTTTTCGACTTGAGCCTTCATATCCTTTATCTTCTTCTTAAGCTTCACTTTATCGTCGCTGCTCACTCCAAACGCTTTGAATTCTTTCGATTCCATTTGAAGCAAGTGTACACCGTTGACATTATGGTCCATGAAAGGTGGTATTAGGTGTTCCATATTCATGAAGAGCAACCATTGACATACCTATAAAAAAGAGTTTAGTGGATACAGTTCTGCCGTTTATGCGGTGCGTGAGAAGCACAGGTAGCAGTGCACCATACCTGCTCATTAGTCCAATCTAGAGGACTCATATTCATCCATTTTTCAGGTAAAGGCTTGGCGTCCAACTTCGGATTCGAGATAGTACTTGACAATGAGTTTGTTGCTGTGCTGGATTCTGATTCTGCCTTGGGCTGCCATACCTCCTCTTGACTTTCATGTCGTCTTTCACTTCCTCGTGAAATTCTTTCACGGTCAGCTAGCACTTGACGCAACTGCTCGGTCAACGGCGAAGCTGCGTGAAAATGACTAGAACGAAGTCCCGTAGCACCCACTTGAGAAGCACTGTTATAACTAGCTGAAGCATAGCTTGCTGGTACAGGAGGTAAGCCGTGATCTAGAGGTCCCAGCGAAGTAGGTTGGGTATAATGGTTGTGCCTACTTACAAGGAATGGATCGTTGGTAGATGGTATAGTCACTAAACGTTCAGGTGAATAGGCCATGTAGCCATGTGGATGTTGATACGGCGATCCAGGTGCATCGTTGTCTGGATTCTCTAAGCCTCGAAGAGACTGTATAGAGTCGGGCTGAGCGATACCACTTCTAAAACCGGCTGTGAAAGCATTTGGTACTTGAGGACTTGTGCTGCTAACTTTTGATCGTACGTTGAATTCGGGAACAACTTTAGGCTGTGGTGGCTGGGCATAACCTTGTAAATAATTCTCTCTTTGAACTGTCCTCGAAGATACATTGGAAACACTAGTTTTCACAATAGCATCTTGAATCTCACTCAAATCCGGCATTCGTTGATGGGCAAAGCTGCTGTTGATGTCACTGAAACCACTTTTTCGAACAAACTCTCCTCTTTCCGATTCGACTTTCGACATTAATTCACTCATGAAGGCGGAAGATGACTGCTGCTTCACTACTGCCGCTGAGCTGGCCGAAGTAGATTTGGCAACAGTTTGACTTACAGAACTTGAACTGAATGAACTGCTGTTCGAAGTAAAACTACTCAAGAGATCCTCTCTATTAGGAGACGTCACGAAAGCTGAATTGTTGAATGTTTTAGCGGGAGAAACTGGGGGAGATGTCAAACCAAATGAGTTCAGGCTCTGTCTATTTTCTCCTCGCAAAATTTCCGGTGACCCAGTTTCCTCGAAATCCTGAAACAAAGGTCAGAGATATCAGCTCACGTAGGTGAAAATACGAGCTGAACGTACGGTGGATATATTTACCAGACTGTTGTTAGATGCTTGACTACTAGGGCGCTTTCCCGATGTGGGTGCTTGTCTTCCGGCAAGTCCCCCTCTTGATGCTAGATCAGCTTTCGCTTTTCCAGCAGAAACATCCAGTAGACTATGGGCTGGCACTGCGTTATCGAACTCATCTTTAGCGCTTGTATCCTTGCTATCCTTAGAATCTACACCACTTGATTCAGACGGTTCTTCATCAGATAGATCCAGATCTATGGGAGGTAAGGTGACAGGGAGTGAGAATGTAAGACTGGAAGGCAATGTAGCTGGCAAATGGGTATGTGAAGTGTGCGACTGACTGTTAGGGACGAAACCTGCTTTCTTCTGGGTTTCAAGAAGCTCCTGTTCCAATTGTAGCACCTTCAACAGACGAATCAGATTAAGTCAAGTTGCTAAATATCTTGATTTCATCTCCATCTAAAATACACTTATGCACTACTTACCCTGCTCTTCAATGAGGTTAGCAAGTCATGATATTCAAGATCACGCTCTTGAATTTTCTGGATCTGAACCTCTTGCCTATTAGTGAGATGTTTTTCTCGATCTTGAAGCGTTCTGACGATCTGCTTGATACGACGGTATTTCTTTTCTAGCTCGTTGTACTGGCCCTGAAAGCGTATGCTAGATTGTTAGTTTTCCATTGATTTTGGCAATTCTGAAAATTTCACAAAAACCTACCTGCGCCTGATGTAACATAGCCTGGTATGTGGATACTTCAAGTTGAGCATTTTTCATGACTTCCTCTGATTCCGACAGACGTTCATTTAGTTCCTTGATTTTTTCCTCATACTGTCCTTTTTCCGACACCTTCGCTTCAACTTCTTGTAATCGTCTTTTCAAGGTTTCCATCTGATTTTCAGCCGCGGATGCTTTCGACTGAGCATCTTGCAACTTATTTCGGAGAAGATCTACTTCTTTGCTGTTAGTTTCCTGTTTTACTTCGTCCGAAGGTGGAGGCGGGGGTGGTCCTCTCGGAGAATAATACATTTGCTGCTGCTCCATCATTTTTCTCCGCTCATCACGCTCTCTGTCAGCCTAAACAAACAAAAGTCTTTCAGATTGCAGAAAATAGGCATTCCACCTATGTAATTGAATTGTGAATATGCACCTGTAGAGATTGTCGGATAAGTTGTGCGACTTCACTATTTTCTGGATCCTTTTCTCGTCCAATTAAAAACTTGACTAGACCATTGGTATTCCGCAAAACAGAAGCTGCGTAGGCTTGTGTTACTCCTACCAAGCTCTTGCCATCAACTTCAATGATTTGGTCGTTAACCTGAAATAGATAAAGGATCAAAATAAGTTACAACGGTTCCGGATTATTCGGCTTCTCCAATGATGTTTAGTTAATTCATACTTGAATTCTGCCGTCACGTGCGGCAGCACCACCGTCAGTAATCGTTTTCACAAAAATTCCTAATTTCTCAAGTCCAGCATCAGCTCCCACTCCCATGCCTATTATGCTCAACCCCAACCCTTCAGGTCCTTTGAGCAGTTCAACAGGGAATACTTCCATTTTCTCCACACGCTTTTCAAGTTCGTATTCCGCTGAAGCAGCAACAGGATCCACATCTTCATTTCGACGGTCGTAATCGAGCACCGAGAATGTGGTAAATACCTGAAGAATTTTAAATGAGATTAATTTTGTGTAGTTCTTAAGACTCTTTAGTTATATACAGTGCAGGTATGTTACCTTCATGGGGTCAGTGCTGAAACGCACACGTGTAGGAGCTTTCTTAATTATACTTGTATCGAAATAGTCTTCGTCTTCATCGGACCCACACAATCCGGCTACTTCCATCCAGTAGTGACCGTCCTCTAGGTAATGAACACCGTTTTCGAAATACACCTACAAAAAAGGAAAACAAATACTATAGATACTGTTGAGTTCCAGAATTATAACGAAGGTGTTTGAAACAACTTACCTCCTTTCCAGACTCCACTAAAAATGTCGTAGGACTCATTGTAGCTGCATTTGTTGCAAAATCTCCATATGTAGGATCCGTGGACCCGTTCTTCTTAGAGTTCACTTCTTCCTCGACCGTGTTTTCTGCTGCGTCTCTACTGCGTTCGAGTTCTTCCGCCGCCTTTGTCTTTTCATGGAACTTCGCAGCCAAGTCGCTGCTTGGAACACTTTTCGTTTTGTCCGATTTTTCCTCACTGTAAAATAAAGAATAGGTTTGAATAAATTTGGTCGACTTTTTACTAAAAAACGGAACTTCATCTTAGAAGCTTACGTCAAAAGGTTAGGCTCAAAGGCAGAATTTGTAAAACCGGGCGAAGGCACAAGGTCACACTCAGGCAAAGAGTCGTCCAAAGTTGAGCTTTGGCGGGTATCGCCCTCAGTTCGCCAAGACTGTGAAATAAGAATAAGAACCGTTTAGATACATATTCCTGTAAAAGTCATCAAAACACTGCACACAAGGCCACAGACCGACAGTATGATCGAGTAAAAACATTCAACTTTTACTCATACGAAAGCGCGACATAACGAGTCACTGTGTCTCTTCCCTCAAAATAGACCTATGGCTTCATTCCAATCTTCTCTTATCGCATATTCTCTACTTTCTGTACTGAACGTGTACTCTTGTTCACAACTTTTAAGAAATACTTATAGACAAATAGGATTAATGCACAATGCAGTTATTTCTTATCGACATTTATATAAATCTAAAGTTAATCTTGTTACACTTGGCTTCGATAGAATCTTTGGCTTGCGCGTATTAGTGCACATTTACTGCTCAAACAGGATTAAACATGATTCTGAATGGACCCGCACAGACAAATAACAGCACAAATATTTCTTACTAACTGTTCTACTGCGATCCTTAATTAACATGCAGATCATCTGATACAACTCACTGGAAAGGACCAAAATACTTACGTCAGCGACAAGCGGTGACCTATCGGCTGTTGCTTCGTGTTTGATCCCATTGATAGGCACAGTCTCCTTAATCACTTCAATCTCCTCTGATCCTTTATACTCTTCTAACGACGCTGGTGGCTCCGTAGTGCCACCTGATGCATTGCTAATTACACTCAGACTGTCATCCACACAAGTTTCTTCGTTGTCCAACAACCCAATGTTCTGGTCCAAAGTGTCCTTACTGGCATCACTTCCACTGGGTGATGCTGTTCTGCCACCGATTGATTTTTCGATGATAGTCACTTGAGACGAGGCAAGAGAGGTGGGGTCAGACAAAGATTCACTTGCACTGCTGGCAGCGTCATCTGGTAGCCCACCAACGATAAACTGGGATACACTTTTAAGGCTATCTTCATTTGAGTGGACTTCGAAACGGTTTTCACTACCATTTTCTAGAGACTTGTTTGCACTGTTCGCTAAGGGTTTACGAAGTCCTTGAAACTTGTCAAACTCTGGTTCATTATTGGCGGTATTTATAAATCGGTTCCTCTGAGGTTCATCAGGCTTTTCAACCGGCTTTGGTTCGCCTCCAGAAAATCTGCTCGCTAAACTTCGAATCGAAGCAGCTGGTACCACTGGCGGTTCTCCAATGGAGGTTTTGCGCACTGGGGTTTCATCAACTTCATTTTTGAACTTGTATTTGTCAGCAAGATCGCCAATTTTGTTCAGGTTGCTCAGAACACTCGAAGGAACATTCACATGCCTCGTAGGGCTACTGAGAGGCGATTTGTCACTACTAGAGTTACTGGCATCCACCTCTAAAGGTTTTGGCTGAACTGCAAACCCTTTCGTCGTCTTTTCAGGGCTGCCCTGCCTCTTCGGGGGAGATGATGTGAAATGTGATATCCAATTCTTCTGTTTTTCAATCAGCTCCCGTCCATTCGGCTTCGATTTACTTCCATCGGTAACTCCGGCTTTCATACCAGCAGGCTTTTCAGCGACAGCTGGCTTATCTGCAGGTGATCGCGGTTTCTCAAACTGTCGAGCAACAGATTTGACACTGGCAACCTCCTTCGAAGGACTGCCAACACCGCTAAGAATCGATCCGTTGCCACTAGTGTTCATCGAGTTCTGGTCAGTATACAACTTCTCCTGGGAGCTGTCCAAGTTATCAAAGTTTCCAGAACCAGATCTCAAGCCAGGTGTTGTGTCATGACTGGCACTTCGTTGAAGCCTGCCCTCCAGGTATGAATGACCATTACCATTGCTCCGAGTTCCAGCCGACGGTATACTAATCATTGACTTGGTAATATCCATCGAGGCATTGTTGTCCACTGAAGTAGCTTGTTTCCCGGGCATTTTGCTCAAGCTCGGTCTACTGATAAGATAGCTTCCAGCCGCTGGAACAGAGCCGAACGAAGAAGAACCTGTCTTCTTTATATCCTCTGTCCCAAGTTTCTCAAACAGAGCTCGAGCACTGTTGAAACGATTAGAATGACCGTCTTTGTTGTTGGACCCTCCACCGCCACCTCCACCGCTTTCACTCAAAGTGTTTGTATTAGTGTTCACTGGACTTTCGTTCTCCTTCTTGTTGTTTGTCGTCGTCGTTGTCGTCGGCACAACTGAAGCAATCTTGCCGGAGGTGTCCAATGCATCTGTCCGGATCAGATTGTTCTGGAAGATGTTTGCAATTTGGGAAACTTTGGTTCCTCCACTTCCAGGTCTACTGCCGTTACGGCGGTCCATTTCAAACACCATGTTGCTTTCCTGAAAATCATAACATTTCA
Source organism: Sphaeridia pumilis (assembly GCA_034698345.1). Lineage (NCBI taxonomy): Eukaryota > Metazoa > Arthropoda > Collembola > Symphypleona > Sminthurididae > Sphaeridia > Sphaeridia pumilis. Next base: position 68,476 of record JAQGBJ010000036.1, read on the forward strand.
ACAATTAGCCAGTTTCTTTCCAAAAGTTCAAGCGTCAATAATTCTCATCGTTCTTCTTCCAGTGGCCCCCGATAACTGCTTCTCCCCTCCATACTTTCCAGTCTTTTTCTACCTCAAAAACTTTCTGATCACCAATCTCCAAAATTCGGTATATTACCCAAGTAAAAGGAATTTCATAATCTCCCTTCACAGTAATACATCTTCAAACCTACTCATCATCATTCGCATTACATCTGCAATTCATAAAACCATGTACTGTTCAATCTCTCTCAGCCAGACCAACAACTTTGATATCAACCCACTTGCCGACTGGTCCCCTTCCTCTGATGAGCCACTCAGGAGTTGGAACTTCATTTCAGTAATTATAGTAATCATACTGTGATGGTCGACCGGAACCCTGTTTTACTTCTCAGTAAATCCAAGCGAATGTTTTTATTATTTTGCACTATACTACAAGTTACTTGCTAATAGACTCGGCAAAAACTATCTTGCAACTTCACCTCTGATTATCATAAAAAGTACGCCTCCTTGTGAGTCTATAATGATAGAGCGATAAGTAAATTGCTAAAGTTTCTACCCTCCTTCCTTACTGTACCCTTTAATTTCATCCATGCACTCAAATGGAACACCTGTAACCGGTATACATATACATGTGCAATGTGTACACTGCATTCAGTACATGTGTTTACAACAAGCATATTTGCTCATGCATTCTACAACCATTTAAAACTGACAGGAAACCATAATTATGCTTGAAAATTGTTAAATCCGTGGGAGTAGCAACCTCCAGCTGTTATTTCACAGCATAAGCTCTCAGTATTGTACCAACAGCATATCCACCCGAACATCCGGAAATTGAGCATACTCATCAACTATCTTGTCTCTCTCTCATGGTCCTAAATTGCATGCAAAATTCTAATAACGTTACGAACCGGAAACAATGACCATCGGTCATTCCACTACCCTACCAACATGGTTGTAAGTTGTAGCAGCAAACTGGACGGTATTCCTTCTTTTATTTAATGCGAAACCGTCATATAAACATGCTATTGATAAAACACTTTTGTAAGTTTCAAAATGTAACCAGCAAGTCAGTTTCTTAAATAATGGCTCAATATTTTTACTAGACGCCAGACTTTAGACCGGACGCTAAGTCAATCTAGCAGCAACCAAGTACTGTGAGCGCTATTTTGCAAAAACAATTACATCAGTCAATCGTACTATTGGATCAGCTGATAATGCCTGCCCAAGTTGGTGTAAACGATCATTTATCACGCATCCCAATCATTAGAGCCACCAAGTTCAGCATGGTCAGGGTTCACACTCCAACCGACTTGCCATATTTTTAATGCTATTAGAACGTGATGCACCAACTTTCTTCAACCATTTGTACAACAGTTGCAAATCTCCACCATCGATAAGCCACACTGGCTATTTAGGCTATCGCTCTATCAGCGAATTCAACCCATACAAGGATTCCAACGCTTTCAACTCCACAACCTAGACTTTTCACCTCTTTGAAATCACACTTCGTGATGATCGTCTTTTTCCTTGCTCGTCCTTGTGCATCTATCTTGACTGATGGAGATCAGCGTTAAGCTTGGCCTCAAGGAGATCTCTCGATCGACTTATCCAGTGCCGATAATCACCACCATCGTCATCGTTCATCTCGACGAAATATGGCAGCCCAGGCCAAATTAGTAACAGCAGACTGTCACAAAAGCGTCTTATAAGGCGCCGGCTCTTGCTTCAAAAAATATCAGGTCATTTATGTACCATATACACCTTAGCTACAAGTTCCTCATTAAACTCTATGAAGGTCACAACATGACTTTTGTCATTAACATTTAAAACAGTAGTCGCTTGCAAAAAGCAACGGTGAATTCAAACATGCGCTGAAACATACCCAGGAGACGCCATGTTGAGGCCTGTTTCTAACGCCGGACGGCAGCAGTAGTAGAGCATCTTCATCATTTATCTTGTTGTTGCCAAATTTGAAAACACATTAGCTGCTCGCTCAAACAACAATGACTCGAAACCCAGTCAATTCTTGGTACACTTTGTAAAATCCTTAAAAGATGCTCGGATTCTTTGACATGCAACTCGGACACAGTACAAATTCGTGAGTTGGCCAATTAATACATCTATTTTCCGCTACTCTGATCACTTGCACGTTTCCTGCGCTCCTTCCTGACCAGCCTGCAGGACTCTGGCGAAATCACCACACCCAAGAAAAGCTTCGTAGCCGCTTCAACTTGTACTTTGCTAAACGTCAAGCGTAGCTGCTCACGCGAAAACTTTTTAACGTTTTCTTCATGCCGTTATTGCACTTTAACAAGACATTTTGCCATGTAGTTTGTTTCTCGTAAAAGCAAAGCCACTCTCAAAACATGCAGCAGGAACCAATAAAACTTTTCAAGGAAACATCAAAACCATGACTGTGCTTTTAAACTATGACTGCAACTTGAATTTCGACATTTAATACACACCAATCTCTCACTGACGCTCCGTCTTATCAGCCATTTTGCTCAAGATAACCCCGCCATTGCCGTGCTCAACCTGCATGAATGCATACGATATGAACATGAACCGATGATAGCCTTTGTAAAAAACAAAAATTGCACATCCTCGAGGAGCATAGAAAGCTTTGTCCAAAATCTGCAAGCTCTGGAACTTTATGGCCACCTGAACGTCCTCCAGCAAGCGACTTTGGTATAATTCACCGCTGGGTGTTGTCTCCAGTAAATGTAAACTTGCTCTAATTTCCTCCATCACGCTATACCTACAACTTTCGCATTTCCGTTACACAAGGTTGAGCTTCCTTCTTCATTAATTCGCAAATGGAAGTGTTGGCGTCACTTCACAAGTTGGTTCGCTCGTAACGTTTATGCATTAATTCAGCCCATTTTGTTTTTGTAGTAACGTACCATGTAATATGTCGGTGAAATTAAATTAAAACCAGCTGTTTTGACTTGTTTTCGCTATCCATCTACCCTCTGCCTGACACCAAGGTTTCTAAACCTGTCAAGGCGTTGCGGCAATTTAAACACTAAAAAGATATCATAATGTTCCTGTGTAAATATACTAAAGATATGCATGCAATTCAAGAGGTTCTTCGTGTCAGTGCCAGTGTAAACAAGCTTCGAGTCCTCGAGAGAAATGCATTACCCCTCTCCAGCTCGAAATTACTAATGGGAAATACAGAATTCGAGTGTTGCACTTCTATTCAAGTAGATGAATGATCCCAAAGGACTAGAATCCAGACACCAGACGACTTTAAGTAGAGCTAGTAAATACTAGCATATGAGATTTCTACGCATTCGAACAGGTGCAACCGATATGCACCTGAGCTATTGATAGAAGCGATTCAAGCGATTCTCTGATTCTCCCCAGACAACGTCTACACAAAAATACAGTAAATAGCCGGCATTCGTACATTTTTAGACGCATTCTACAATAATGTTTTGCCGTTGAACACGAACCAACTATTCAAGATAAGCTGCAAAAATCCAGAGCATTTACGAGTGGGATTGTTTTGTTGGAACGAGCGGAATTCTATTCACCATTGTGTTACACGTTTAATTTACGGGTTGGAACGAATTCCTATTTTGATGAACGCAATATCCTCGCCTATGAGCATACACAATCTCTCGAACGGTTAAACGTGAATGGGAACAATCATTGATGGTGTGTAAATAAAAGATGACCATATTGGTTCAACTATTTCGCTTAATAACAGCAACGCTGTTCCACTGTAAATATATAAACTTCCATTTCCTACCTACCCACACGGTTCGTCAAGCGATGACATTTTTGACAGCCAACGCAAAAGATCCCATCCATATACAGCAGCATCACTTTTGATCCTGATGTACTACAATAACAAGTGCACTTCTTTTCATTAACGCTGTCTGAGAGGTCACTGAAAAAAGACGACGACGGGATATTAGGAGCTATTTTTACAAGATAATTTACAACTTACCCTTTCGAATATTCACAAACTTTTCGTCAGAGGTATCATCAATCAACTTTGAGCCCCAGCATCACCAAATCTCAAAACGACGAACGAGCCAAAACGAATCCTGTCCCCAGATATCTTTGTCAATGGTCATTCTCCATAACTTTTCACAATTTCACGCACTATCAAATCAGCAAAGTATCCACCACAACCATACTCCTCCTCCTCCTCGTCAGCCAAAATCCCACGACACTTTTCACATTCGGCATAAAAAGAATCTAGTCGCCCACTTTAACCATTTCATGGTGTTACAGTCTCCACAAACGACGTCGTCACAGCACCTCCAATCTTGTAGTTTCCTTCTTTTCAGCAAATCTGCGAAATTCATTCATCATTATTAATTCCAGCCCCGCCAACTCTTCTTTCCATACATAAGTATTCTACCCGTTTGTTTACGTTCTACTTACACCAAACTGACCGAATCAGCCAGATGGAAGAACCATGTCCACCTTGTCTCCAGGTTCATTTAGACACAATGGCAAGACGCACGCGATCATTCCATTATACTACTGATCCGCTAATATCATTCTTCGGCCCACATTTTCTCCACTCGACTTCCCATTTCCGTTTTGTACCGTCAAACAGTTTGTTGTAGTAATATCAATATCAAAAGCGTCTGAAAAACACACAACAAACAAACAATTAGTCATCAGTCACTCATTCAATATCAATCTTTAGTCCATCTAAACCTAGATTTTGCATTCCCAGTCCTCTTTCTTTACCAGTTTCAAATCAACTCCAACATTTTTTTAAAAACCTGCTTCATCAATAGTCATCCTACTCTCGTTCAACCAACATCATCTATTGTCTTCAACTAGTTCCAGATTCTTGAAGAAACTCATCCTCTCGTAGACATAACAAACTCGGAAGCTCACTATCTTTACTGGATAAACAATCCCGTGATTTCACCACAAACACCTCTCTGAATGTCACCACACTTATAATAACCACAAATTAAACAATTCGTAACCAGTAACAAGTTACAAAAGACTAATCTAAACATATAGTCAACCGCATGACAACATTGTGCCAACTTTGGTTAGACTTTTTCACTCGCGTCGCCAAAACAATCTTACTGTCTCACTGAGAATCTATTGGATACAAACCGATCACACTTTTAACTTCTTATCTATCAAACAATCAAACCCTTTAACATTCAAACCCAACTTGAACTGTCAAACATGTTTTGATTCCCCGTCTAAAACTTACAAATTTTCCTTGTTTTCCTTCTCCGAATCTGACCTTCAAACCCTGTTTACGTTTGCAATTTCTTCAAAATCTCCACCAAACTTAACGAAACTTGATTCACTGAGTGAATTAAACTTGAAACTTTTGTCTGTAAAATCTTTTTGCCATTTGAATCGACTCGGTTCACAAAAATAATAACACACTGTATTATATTATCGCCGCTGGACTCTTTCGCTCCTCAGCAGCCTCGCTATTCACCTAGACTAACGCCAAAGTCATCGAGTGTAATATGTGTGTGGCTCTCGTCGCCGTCTCCCATTGAAAAAGTCGCGTACTCTTTTCTATGGCTTTTGTACGTATACAGGGTTGTTTCATAGAGAGCGACTCCATCCCTCACACACACACACATTCACACTCCTTCTCGCACACAACAAATCCCTTGAAGAAGAAGCCGAGAGAGCGGACAACAAGAAGGAGCCGACTAAACAAGAGTCACACTGTACACACGTCTGCCCATAGCACAGCACACTACACCGTACAGGGTGTATCAGCCCCATTTGAAATACCAGGGAAAGCGCGGCGCATAATACACAGCGACCACATCTCGGTCGCGATCTTGTAAAGAAGACGCTTCTTCATACATACGGCTTATTAAAGCCTCTGAAAAATCCACTTGCCGCATAACAATCAACATGTTACTATACAACAAACGACGAGGAAAAGGTCGGGGAGGAGGGTGCCGAAACGGGCTTCCACTTCCAGCAGCCGAAATTACCCGGGCGGTCGTGGGTTGGTTTCAAGTCCAAGGCCAGCGATGATGACTCAAGGGTGAAACCCGGGTTTCATCCCCTTTTTGTCTTTTTCTCATTTCCCTCTCTGTCTGTCTGTTGAACTACTAACGAAAATCAGTGACACAATAGAGCGACATGTAGCAAAGTAGCTTCCCCGAATCGGGCTTTTTCTTATATGCTCATTCAAGCCTGGATCCGGTTTTGTCTCTCGGTTTTTCGGGGAGGACACGAAAAAAACATGGCTTTTTAGGCTATTATGTATTATACTCTTCTCTTCGAGTCACTCACTCAACTTTTTTTTGGCAAAGTCTGCTGCCGGGCATCTCCAGGCACATCTTGACATTTTGTCATCTCTGGAATTTCACGTATTCTAGTAGAGACACTTTCCGAAGAATGTCAAACGTTCTAGGAGCTTTGTGAAGCGTCTAAGACTATTGGACAAGTGGCAGGCTTGAGCCAGCTATGTACTTGACACCATTCATTCCATTTCCTGGTATACTCTGGGCGGTGTGAATTTTTAGAAAAGTTTCTGGTAATCTAGTAATCTTGTGTACCGGATAGTTGAGCTTATCCCGGCTCAAGTTTTTTGTTCTAGTACCTGCAAGAATTATTTTGCAGGATTATTTTGCCTGGAGAAAGGTGGAGAAGCATAAGGTTTTTCTCAATATTTTTGAAGGAATAAAGCTCTTTTGAAATAATCCCGGTTTCTTGGAATTAGTATAAGTTGCAAAGGTCACAAACTTGGAACGGTTTTGAAAGTGTAATAGCAACAACTAACAAAAATGGGCAACAAGTATATACATATATATACGTAAAAGTTATTGCCTTTTGTAACCCTTCTTTTTTACCTGCCATCGATCGATGGATTTGTCACCTGGATTATCCTGCGGCTTGCCACTTTTCGGGTGTAATACGGTTCAGAATATAAATATATATAAAAATGTATTAAGGGAAATGTTCCAATGGTTTTTTTATTATTCTGTCGGGGACGAGAGCATCGATCCCACCAACGCTGACTGACTGTGTAAATCGATGAGATCGATACTGCGATTAATACATGTGAAGTCAGTCATCGGCGTCTCGGCCGGCGTAAATGGCGTAGGTAGATTGTGTCTGCGACCAAGTACATAAGCCCAACAAAGTATACAATTTCCAATATATATATATGATAGTGTGTACATGTCTTGGAATACCTAAAAAAGCTATTCAATTCCGAGACTTGATTACACAATCGCCAATGAACCATGAAATTTTCGTCCCGTTTCCTTGCCATTTGCGGTGGGCCCAGAAAAAATATTCCATGATCGAAAAGAAGAAATCTTGATGCGAATTTTTTTGCAACTGTCCATTCACAAAATTTTAAGCTTCTTATACGGTCGATTTAAAGGTGGGAAGGCAAAAGCTTACTCGGACAAGAAAATATATGAAGGAGCATAAGTTTGAACTTGGTCATAGTCGAGATTTGGTATATAAGAGTCAATAGAACCGGCGTTAATCTGTGATCCTTCTCATCGAATATAATATTCATTTCTGCAGGGGGCGTGCGAGCGAGTGGTGTCCAAAGAGCTGCATATCATTTGCACAAAAGCCAGCGCTTTTTATGAGCGTCCTCATCTTGACTATGGCGGCGAGGCTTCCAAGATTCGGGATCGGCGCGGCGGTGTTATGGTGAGAGATTTTAACCCTTTGCTTGACACTCTTTGGATTCTTTGAGCGCTCTCGCTGATCGCATCCGTTGTTGTGTAACATATTGAATAACTTTGGACACGTACAGTTTGAACTTCTTGTTGTTATCCTTCGTCGTCTTCGATGCTGTTGTCGACCATCTTGCTTGAGCAGGTATTATAATGTAAGCTCAAGTGTGGCGGATGGATCATCGGCGGTTTCATATTACACATGGACACAGTTTTGCTCAGCTCAACAACTTTTCGCCAACAACAAAACATGAATTCCATCTTCATTCATACACAGGCTCACATTATATATACAAGCCTTTTTGACTTGTTAATAAGTCAAGAAGAAGAGAAGCTTGTTGGACATGAAATGCCATCGGCACTTTAGCCGCATACATAATCAAGTCTGGAACATAAGAACATGATAAGTAGATTGAACCAACGAAAAGCATATAGAGCAAGAATATTTGAAAAATTTCGTGTAATCTTGATCTAATCTTAACAAGAGGAAATATGACACTACTAATTGCCATTTTGCTACTTGAGCCTTCTGGAGATTTTTGAATTATTATAGCTCACAAAAGCTAATCAACGGGGTATCAAATGTCAGCAGCAGCGTTTAAAGGATCTGATGCCTACGTTTTTTTGTCCTGTGAAACTAAATGTGCCAAAGAAGACCTCAAGTATAAAGTGACACTTTAATACACACCCATAATTGTACGCTATTTCCACTTGTTAGCCAAAGTGTCTCTCTTGACTTGAAGCAATAAGAGCGTGATACACATGTGGACGGGCGAATTTGGCTGGAGATGTAAAAAGTTTATTCTTTTATGGCCAATGTACTAATATTTTATGAGATTCGTCTCCTTGGAGTTTTTAAACAAGTAGTTTGGTCCAAGCCAAATCCAAGCGTTGCGCTTTTCTTTCAAGGACGCTGGAAGGAAAGAGACGGTTTCCTTGAAGCTTACAACAGGTTCTAAAAGGCGGCAACAAATTCTAGCGGCTGTATCGAGACGAAAAGAATGAACAAATTATCAAAAAGTTTCCAACAGTAGAAGTACAGCTCGTGCAAATTTAATCTTGTAGTCTTTTTCAACTATGTACTTTGAATTTTGTTTACTTGGCCACATAACGCTGCAGTGGGCATTAATAAAAGTTAAGTTACAGAGCCTCTGGGGTTTCACCTGTTTTAGGTTTCGGTACGTTTGGAACAGGTGAATTCTTGATGTAGACGTGGCATTTTGACCTATATTTTTAGTGTGCTGTCTCCAGGCATAAAAATTGCAAGTTGTTGCTCATCCACTTACTTGATATATTTTGGTTTTTGGGCCAGACTCTAAATTACAAGAGGCTGCAATTATGAAGTTCCAGTGTGAAAAAAAATAATTAACGGAGACTATGGTACAGATGTTGAAATTTTGAATTTTGTCCACGAGCTTTGTAATGAAAAATATTTTTTCAGCATAATTTCAAACAAAATCTACAACTAACTATTAATTCTGAAATAAACTTGGTGCAGTTAAACGAAAGCGACCTCAGCGCCATCTATGAAGCATGTGCATACTAGCTTGTTCGGTTGATCGTTCCAACTATGCATTTGATAGCAATTGTGTAAAGAGCGTTAGCCAATGTCCCCATTTATGTGCGTACTAGAAATCAGTACTTCGGTACCAATAATTTTTACACGTTGCAGATATCCAAAAATTGTAAAAAGCAAGTATTTAACGCAACGCAGTAAGCGTAGTCCAGCTCATCCAGAACGTTCCAAGAACTTGCGGACATAAGCCCTACGACAATCGCAATGGTCAGCGGAAGGTCGGTTGAAGGCAGTCCAGACGGGGTCTCCAGCGAAAAGCCGTTGAGCTTTGATGTAGTTGTTGGGGTCCAGTGAGAACCGATGATAGATGCCGGCCGGTAGCATTATCATGTCTCCTTTGGTAGCGGCAATCCTGACCCAATTGTCGTTGTGGTCACGAACGTCAAAGTATCCAGAACCGGCTAGGACAAATCTGACTTCTTCGTCAGCGTGCAGGTGCTCAGTGTAGAACATTTTCACCTGGACAGAATAAAATAAATGTTGTCACATAAATTAATGATTAATGATCCATCATCTACAAGCTTGAAAAAGATACTCACAATTTCTGCATAATTTGGAAGGGTGGCCGGCGAAACCTCTACAATGTCTGGAAGCAAACAAAAGTCATTTTTAACCTGAGATGGTATCCGGAAAGTTGGTATTATATGTAATGCCCAAAATCTTACCTCTGTAAGAGTATCCTCGGTCCTTCTTGATCTTGTTGTATTCGGCATTCGTTTCGTACAAGTCAGCATCAAACTAGAAGAGTAAAAATTTGTTAGGTTTGAATAATGAAAGATACGATCCCAAACACAAGTACAACCTACCTTCCAATATCGGACTCCGATGGTCCTGGTCAGCTCGCCAATGTCAACATTGTTGAGGGGCCCTTGATTTCCGTTCGAGTTGTCCAGCATCCACGCACGAACCATCTTGTCACCTCTGCTACGATCTAGACTTGAGGACCAGGTGTCAGAGCCGTAGAATTTTGCGTTAGCTGCAGGTTACGAAGACGGCACAAGAAAACTGATACTTGTTGCCAGCCTCACTTGCAGTTTAAATAGGGCAACGACTCAAATAAACGCATGTATCCTGAATCTACACGCGTTGGATTTTTTATCGGCGCATCGTGTATCTTTTCGTGTTAGCCAGTCCCCTGTTATCTTCATGTTGCAACATTAATTGTGAGTAGGAATTAGAGGTTCGAGTTGTATATCTGTTCCAGATTACGCATAAGTGTAGAATACACAAAACTGAAACTAAAACACTCCAAAAGCAAACGATGCTCAAGAAGGGGAGTATTTACACCCCAAAACTCTTATTCTGAAGATTTTCTCTTTATTCAGCACCAGTGGATTATTTGCCTTCATCCCAAGACATCAGATATGCGCAAATCTCGTTATCCAGACGGCTTCAAAAACTTGTTCACATAGTCTTTACGGCAATCAAAGTCGTCAGCAGGTCGATTATGAGGAGTCCACACAGGCTCACCCACAAAAAGTCGTAGAGCTTTGATGTAGTTGTTAGAGTCTAGTGTAAAACGATGGTAGATGCCCGCCGGAAGCACAATCATATCTCCTTTGGTGACTTCAACCCTGATCCATCGTTCGTTTCGATCACGGACGTCAAAGTACCCGGAACCAGCAAGGCAGAATCGGATTTCTTCGTCAGTGTGTAGATGCTCGGTGAAAAAGTTCTTTATCTATAGAAAGTCAAATCAGTTTTAAAAACCAAGGTCATTACAGTTATACTGCATGTAAACTTGAATTACCTTATCTTCATAATTTGGCAGGGTTGTAGGTGACACTTCAATCATATCTAGACATCAAGTCAAATTGTTGTTACTTTTCATTCTTGATTACTATTCTTTTGTTGAGTGTGAGATAATACCTTGGTACGAGTATCCTCGATCTTTCTTGATCTTATTATAATCAGCATCAGTTTCGTATGTATCTGCGTTCAGCTGAAAATCAGAAACTTTCATTATACATTCCGAAATTTCAATGTTGATCAGAAGTTAATATGAACATACCTTCCAGTAAAGGACTCCTGTACTTCTGGCCAGCTCATCCAAATCAACGAATTCAGGTGGATTTCGATGATGTTCCAATCTTTGATCTTCATTGGAATCGTCCATGTACCAAGCTCGAACCATTTTGAATCCTAAAAACGACTAAACCAGTAAAATACGTTGTTTGTAACAGCATTCATTTACCCCAAACTGCGTCATTCCAAAAATTTTCTTCACTTACCTGAACAAACACGAGCAAATTCCTTTGAAATTTAATTGATTGTTACTTTTTTTGGATCTCAGCTGATCTTTGTTGACGAATGAAGGTCATGTGGATTTGATGCCCACGTGCGAATCGAATGTTTCGCAAATTGGCTTTTAAGCTGGAATTTGCAATGAAATTCCTTGTGCTGAATCGTCGGTCAGGAAATTTCGCTCTCGTTCCTCATCAAATGTTGTGAACTGAACCAATGTTGTCATTTTAAAACCAAAATATGCGTGATGTAGATTTGTGTTAAAAAGCATTGTGGTAATCTTGTTGATGCTTTTGCACCTGCACAGGTGTGTAATGAGGCGAGTGATGTCCATTCACAAGTCATCATTCTTGTTATAACATCACTTGTTTAAAGAAATTGACGGAAACGGAAGAGGTAGGTGACTAACGTGTAATTATATTTATGTAACATTACAATTTTTCACATGTTCTCATTTTCATGTAGTTTTGTAATGTGTATAATATGTGTTGGGTTCCCATGTAGATTTCCGTCAGTCAGGGTGTATTGTTTTGACGGTTTCAAAATATTTTTCAGATGTGCGTGGTCGATGGAAGCGTGTTGACGTCTGTGATTATACTGTAGTTAAGTCAACCAACAACAATCAACATGAGTGGGGACGGCGAAGATTTCGTTGCCTCACTGGATATCGGAACAACGACGATCCGGTGCCTTATCGTTGATCGACAAGGAGCCACTCGAGGATACTACACCGATAATGTAAGCGTTGTTGTTGACCAATTGTGAAATGTTTGTAGTAAAATCAATAGAGAAAATGAGCTTCATTCTTTTTACAGATTGTTCTCGAGCATCCCCAGCCAGGAAGAGTCGAGATAAATCCGACAAAATTGTACAACCAGGTTGTGGCTGTCATCACTGGAGCTGTCAAAAGTGAGATTTCTGATGAGTTCTGATTCCAGCTAAATGTAGGTCAAGGAGGAAAGCTACAATGTATGTAACGTACTTTGTGTGTTGCAGATTCCGGAGTACCTGTGAACAGGATCAAATGTATGGGTATAACATCACAAAGGTGCAGCTTCGTCCTATGGGATGTTAACAATAATGAACCGATCCATAACATCATTACTTGGCAAGATACAAGAGCTTCATCGCTAGTCCGATCTTGGAATAAATCTGCGTATGTTAGGGTAAGATTGTGTATTTACGCTATCATACTTACTTGTTAGTTAATATGGAAGATTCTCATTGGGGTGGTTGGTTTCAGTTGTTGCGGTTTGGGAGCAAGCTACTGTACGGCATAACTAGAAATCCACGGTACCTCTCTGGTAGCGTCCTCCGGCTGATGAACGAGCAAGTTGTAATTCGTCTCCAGTGGATGCTTAATAACGTCGAAGGCCTGAGAAAGAAAATTTCTGACAATCAAATCAGATTTGGAACAATCGATACTTACATTATTTACAAGCTAACGGATGGGGTGAAGCATGTTACCGACTATAGTTGCGCTGCTCCTACTGGGTTCTTCGATCCGTATTTGTTGGAATGGGCGGGATGGGCCATGAATTTGTTTTCTATTCCGAAGAATATTCTGCCGGAAGTAGTGCCAACTTGCGGTAACCATTTTGGTTATTGCAAAATTTTCCCGGGTGTGGATATACCTATTTTGTGTTCTATTGCGGACCAGTCGTCCTCGGTTTTCGGCTCTGGGCTGTATTCCCCTGGTGACGTTAAGGTTACGCTAGGTACAGGATCATTCCTTGATGTCAATACTGGAGATAGCCCTCATGCGTCAGTTGCTGGAATCTACCCATTAGTTGGATGGAAGTATGGATCGGAGCTGGTCTACTTGGCTGAAGGGCAATCAAAAGACACTGGAATCGTCATTGATTGGGGAAAAGCTATTGGTACGATATTTAAAACACGCCTTTGGATAATGATCAGTAGTAGTGTTTTTAAGAAAGTAATTTTGAAAATTTCATTTTTTCAGGTCTATATGATAGCGTTGACGAATGCAGTGCCTTGGCAAAATCCGTGTCACACTCCAACGGGGTATACTTCATTCCGGCTTTCCATGGTTTGCAGGTGCGTTACAATATTAACTGAATTGCCAATGACATGAGGAAAATTTAGTTCAACCCGTTTTACTTCTAGGCTCCTTACAACGATCATACGGCCTGTGGAGGATTCATCGGTATTACTGCAACAACAAAAAAGGCTCATATGGTTAGAGCTCTTCTTGAAAGTATTGCTTTTCGAGTACATCAGCTCTTGAATGTTCTTCAGTCCGAAACCGTATTTGAGTTTGACCACATCAGGTATGTGGATTCATTATGTGTAAAAACATTGAAGTTTACATTTAACGTGACAACAAATGAAAACGAATTGGCCTTTTTCAGAGCTGACGGAGGGGTCGCTAAAAATGACTTCATCTTGCAAACATTGTCTACATTAACAGGGAAGCGGGTTGAAAGAAGTACAAACACTGAAGCAACTGCATTGGGCTGTGCATATATGGCTGGAATACATGCAGGTTAGTTCTAAAAAGAAAATTGTGACAATAGTCCCTCATATTTGGTATATTAATGTTATGGAATGGAATGCTGTTCCTAGGAATTTGGAAAACCAGGGATGAACTTAAGAACTTTTACAAAGTTGAAAGAAGCTTTCTACCTAATGTGGAGCACGAAGAACTAATTCACACCAGTTTTGTAGAGTGGGAAAGAGCCGTTGAGCGGTGTCTGAGCTGGCAAAAAGAGTGACCTGCTTTGATGTACTGCATCAGCATCAGCTTTAAGTGCAATAACGTGCAGCTAGTTAAGAATATATGTGTAATTTTAGCTTTTGACACCTAAATGTTAGTAATTTTTCACATTTCCCTCCAAGACGTTTTGTCTACGCCATGCTCAAAGTATTACGTACAAACTTTCGCCCGGGGTTTTTATATCTGTTACCTCTCTGAACGTGATGTATTAGAATCAGTATCAGTTTTCCACTTTTCGCTACCATTGTCAAGCATTTTGTCTCATAATACTCTTGTGCCAGTTATTAAATACTTTCTATTGCTCAATATGCAAGAAGTGAAGAGGCTGAAGGTAAAAGTACTGCACCATGTTTATATTCTTCGTATTCGTCAATTCATATCATATCTAAAAAATATCAGTATTTCTTGTCTCTTCTTCTCCCTTAGCTAAAATAGCGTCCATTCTTCATAGAAGTCATCAAAACTCGAACAAAAAGTATGACTTGCAAAAACATCAAAACTTGCTTAAAACATAGAAAATCAGCAAAATATTTCTCTCGAAAAATCTGTCCATAAAAATACCAAAGCTTCTATAGTTAATCTCGTAATCTTCTCCAGCAACGGCAGATCGTTAGATGGACCTCCGCTGGCCGCCTTCGTTACGATCACTTCCAGCTCCACTCGCAAATAGTCCAGTCAGCACGGGCAGATCATTATAGCTGTTGGCAACCAGAACAACTTCGTCTTGGTCTTCATGAGTGATGGTCAAGTCAACCATTTCGACTGGAGGCCTACAACCAAGAATAAGCCTCTGAACATCTGTTGTTCCCAATAATTGAAAGATTATCTACAGAATTAGAACTCACGTGAAGGTCTTGCTCATGTCTGGCTGAACTTGATGATTCATTCGGCCCATATCAGCATAATCCATGCATTCGGCATCACTTCCAGTTTCCTCCGTGTAACAACTCTTATCAGATTCCTCGTAGCTACTGTATCCACTTCCGGTTCCAGTCGAGTACGACCTCCACAGTCTCGGATTCAACCTGGACATCTTGGTAGCCTCAACGATTCGGGAACATTCGAACAGCCGTTCTTCCATTTCCGGAATCGTCAGATCGCTCTGGAGGAACAGGTGCAGAGTTGGGTCGCACAAAAGTTCATTGGATTGCATAACTCTGTCGATGTGGATGATAAAATTATTAGTATTCAAGTTTTAAAGTGTGGCAAAAATTAATGAAAAAACTGCAAGTTTTGCGGAAATTAGTCTCACCTTTGAAGGAACTTTCCCAATCCAAAGCGACGTTCTTCAATTACACCTGGATTAAACTTGGTCATACGGAAGAAGCGTTTGGGTGGGAGGGGTGGCAAAGTCCTGTTTGTAACACAAATAATTCAATTTAAAATTATGTTAAAAAATTGACTTGAAAAATTGGCAATCCATTTGACTTACTTTGAAGGATGATTTCTCTGCAGGGTCTCCCGCAGCCATACGAATTCCGAGTACCGTCTTCGAACATCAGAATTGGGAAACGTGAACGCCCAGTGGTTGGTCTATAAAAATGAACAAAAAATATTATTTTGCAAAAATTAGGTGATTTGGTACCAAAGAACATAAGCGAATTCAGAAACGTTCAAATTTTTTTACTTACCTCAATAACAATATGGTAGGAAGTAAACGTTTGCTTCCATCCCATCTCATCCAAAGTCGTAATGGTGACAGGTTCCACAATTTCAATCTTGATCCATCGCTGCAATAAACAAAATCCATTTCCTCATTATAATCAAATGTACCGTTATCACCTTTTGCATGGTTTGCAAAAATTTATTAATTTACCTTCATTTGCCGATCATAAATCTCCAGCGTAGTATTGTCCAGCGGAAGGACACAAGTTTCGGCGGCAGGAGCCGCCATGGCGTTGACATTATCCATCATGTTGATTACAGGTGTGCAAACTTCAACGGGCCTGACTTGACAGTTAGTCGTAACTGGCTTTCTTCAGTGGAATGCTCTTACAGTTGAATACTTTTTCAGTGCTTAAATAGAAATATGTCTCCGTGTAAAAATCCTAAAAGCCTAACTCTGTGAATTGCGTCGCTTCACAAACTTTCTCTCTCGCTCTGTCTAAGTAAATATGTTGACGACCAGCTCGTCGTTACACTAATAATAATATTATTAATACGAAACTAAAACAATTAATCTTCTAACACACTGCTTAGGAGACGCACTGGCTGGAGCTGCACTTTCTGGTGTGGTAAAATTCTGCAACGACAGAATTTCCAAGAGTCCTGTTGACTTTAACGTCAAACTTGAAGGATGGATGAGCCAATAAATTCTTCATAACGCAACCACCGGTGCTGGAAATTTTTCCACTTTAAAATATTCATAAAACCGAAAGGCTATCGGTGTAAACAGCTCAAAAACTCGATGCGCTGCGCTGTCACAAGAAACAAAACAACAGTTTATCCCGGAAACTTGTACGGCTTGACAAATATTATTATTCCAACTTGTTTATATGGACGATAGAAGGACTACTACGAACAACTTGTTGCACAATGTTCACTATGGCGACTTGAGTCTGACACTGGCTTGGACCGCCAATTTCCCTGCTTCTTATACCTCGCCGACGAAGACGCTTCAAAGTCCAGTCTGGACAGAGAACAATGGTGGGGACGCTGTTGTACCTCGAATATTCTTGGCGTATTCGAGCTGTCAGTTGAGCATGATAAACAAACTGGGGACGACGCAAGTAATTCAACCTTCTTTTCCTTCCAGAGGGAATCTAGTAAATTCTTATCTATAAATATACTGCCGCCTTTTGTACAGATATACATTTAGGGCCGATGAGTCAAGAAATTTCTTTTTATTTACACCCCTGTCGTCCTTCGCCACCAGCATCTTCATAAGTAGTTGAGATTTAATTGTGGACGGTGTTTTAGCTGCAGCTTAACAACAGTCTGACAGCTTCTTCTCAATTCTTAAGCCCAACTGCTATGACGCAGTTTCTTTTAATGCACCAGTTAACATGTTGAAGCTTATATTGTCAGTAATTATTGAGAACAAGTATTGCCAATTTTTGCGAATTATTTTGGTGGCTTTGCATTAATCAGCCAGAAGGTTGATGCGGATCCAAGAATATAATCTCGCAAACTTGTAGTAAAATTCAGTCCACCACAAGCTTGATTTTGTCTGGTTGGACTTGCATCATCCAAGTAGTCATTAGTGGAATCACGAGATAATTCCAAGTTGCCCTTATCAGATTGAAAATGTCTCTTACTTTTTGCCGCTGCAAATTTGCTTTTTACAAGCTCGGAAATATCTGCCGGAAACTGGACAGAGGATAAAATTGAGCTTTTTCATTCATCTATAAACTTGATAAGTCACATGTTGCAATTAGATATCAAACTAATTGCATGTCGGCGTCTTGCTGCCATTTGTGTCAATCCAAGTCTTTCCGGCGTTATCGAGGTCGATGCAAGTCTTGTAGGGAAACATTGTATTTTGCAAATGTCATTGAACATGCTTGCTGGACAAAGCCGTACTTATTAACTCGAGGACATTAGGACATTGGAAGTGTCGCCAGTCGCCAGCTGGAAGTGATTGCTGATTTGCGAAAAATTTAATGCATCTTAAAAATATAAAATGTAAGCTGATTTTTTCAATGAAAAACAAATAGCTACTAGACTAAAAGTCAAGCGTAAAAATATTTTTGTTCGTAAATACCGATATTTGCTTCTAGTTCTTATCAAAGATTCCACCAGTTATCGTCCGTAAATGCTCCCTTGCTTCCCGCCGTGTAAAACAAAATTTCTTTATATGTATCTCTAAATTCTAAATTACGAGCAGAAAGATCATGAGGTTAACAACAATTTCATTTCTTGATAAGGACATTTGTAGCACAGATCTTAAAGGATGATCGGCAATATCCGAAATTCAAGTCACATCGTCCACAGCCAAACTAACTGCCTAATACGATTACATGTACTGACCCAAGTGTCATTCAAAGCTGTTTGGATATTCGCTGACGTAAATCCATGTTCAGTTAGATGCCTCTTAATTAATTTAACCTTGATCTTTTGAAGCTTTTACACTTTATACAATATGACAATACAAGGAGCATCATTCTCCAAGGGAAACATGCATTCGCTGAAAACGTGGGAGGAAAAAGCTTGCCCAAGAAGCCTTGTGTTGAGAAGGTTGCGGACAAGACTCGGTGAAGGTTGCCGGTGTATTTTCGAGAAATATGTCATGATGGGTGAAGGTAAAGATTAGGTATCAGCTAAAGACCTGCTGATTTTCCGCATTGGTCTTAAAGTTAGTCTTGTTTACAAAGTTGTAAATTTCGCATAAAACACAGTTGTGTCTGCCGTCTGCTTATGTAATGTTCTACAGTTGTTGCGACCGTTAGTCACGCCAGCCGGACAAATGTTGAAGAAGCTTAACAATTTCAATACTAATTATCTCACACTTACTCCAATGTACACATCAAACCCTCGGCGATATGAAATAAAAATATGTCTTGTGTACCCTGATCTTACGTAAATAGAAAGTATTACATACTGATGCCGACTTGCACTTTCTCTATGGGGTATCTATGTCGCCTTTGGTTATACAATGCTTTCAGGTACAAATTTCATGACCGAAAAATTATAAAACTTTTTGGGCAAGCAAAAGAGGGCTTGTGATTCTATGAACAAGAAGCTTATAGTTTCATAAGACTTTTTTCTTAGAATGAAAAGCGATTTAATTTTAGTTTAGTTTTGTTTGCAAGTAGGATTGTTGTTGTGTGCACCGATTTAGCAACCGCTCTGATAGCGTGGGATTTAATCTTGGAGGCGAGTTTTGGTCAGATGAACCTGGTTTATTCTTGCTTTTGGTGTCAACGTGTCAAAATATTTTTCTTGCACTTCACTCTTCGCAAACAGATAATCTTACCGGAAACAATGGATACATGGAGGGCGAGCCTTCTTACCATGCACAAGAACCCTGGTTTTAAGCAAACATACATGTAGATATGAAGCTATATCTCAAATTTGCCTGATTATGGCCGAAAAATATTACTGATAGGTGGCATTAGTCATTAATATAAATCGTCTCGCATCCTCTTCCAGCACTCGATAACTAATCAATACATGTAGTTCTTTCTTGTTTTGTTCATTAAACGGCGTTTGTATCTTGACAAATATCTGTGATTATTGACCGAACCTCCTTCAAATCCAGCTAATCCAGCAAATATTTAACTCGGATAGCCACAGTGAGGCAGGTTTCCTTCCCTTGCTCAAAGTTTACTGGCGGCTTAGCTGCAACTTCTCGTTCGTGACCTGATGAGGATTTGATCTAATAAAGTTAACGAGACATACAGTGTCACGTACGTCAAAGCCATTACAATTAAGTGGTATTTTAATCCATGAGAGTAGTTGAAATTTGAACTTTATATACCTTCTACTGCATTATGGCTACTTTTCAAGCTTAAAAAATAAAATGTAATCGCGAACTCAGCCTCAGCCTCTCAGGTTGTCTGCATGGTTTTCAACTGTGCTTTATAAAAGTTGATCTCGAGAAAAGTGCCGAAGAAATTTTGGTTGAAATGACTTTAACAATCTCTCTTGAAACTTTACACAACAATTAGTCAACAAAATATGGTAGAAAATAATGAATTTTCTTCATTAATTTGAGCGGGCCATGCAGACATTTTGTTTTAATCGGCGTTAGAATTAGAAAATGAGCTGTCCTATACAAAACGGCGCGATTTAACGTGAGTTTAACCACTCATATCTAACTGTCTGACGCTTGATTTAATCTGGTGTTAAACTTCCGGCCTTTCGATAGAGAAAAAGAGTTATATATATTGACCTGGTTTTGCGCACTGTCCAGGAATAACGCTGTTATCTCTTCAAGACGATTAAGCTAGTCAATGAACTAGTTGTAACAAGT
>JAQGBJ010000037.1:0-88491 GCA_034698345.1 Sphaeridia pumilis
CCCCAGCCAGTCTCCGGACTCCACATCTTTCCCTCGCCCATGAGGCCAAGGGCTAAATGAGACAATGGCGCCAGGTCCCCGCTTGCTCCTACCTGTGAATCCCATTAAATGTTTATTATATGCCTTGCATTAAATTCCCGCCGCATTGTTTTTCCTCCTCGACTCACCGTCCCTTGCTGTGGGACCCATGGAAGGCACGAGGCTGCAAATTAACACAAATTAGTCCATTGGCCCAAACCACAAAAACACCTATTAGAATCAACTAGCGCATAAATTAACCTTGCGGTTATCGAGCCGCCGCCACCTAACTTTCACCTAACCTTGTATATATATTTGCTCAGCTTTGAAGATACTTTAGTTGGCCGGCTCGAGGTCGGATACAAGTCTTTAAATATATTTGCGGATACACTTGAAAAAACGTGCAGCACCAAGGTCATGGAGGAGCCACTTGCTTGCGCTATACATTTATTCTCCAGACTAATAGCGTTGGATAATACAAAGTCATTAATTATTCTGTCAGCCTATCTATGAGCTGGTGAGGGACGACGACGATATCGTAATGTACTCTTGCAGTAAAGCAAGTAACCCAAGTAACGTAATCCTGTCCTGGCTGACTTTTACTCATTCATAAGGACTTTCACCAACGTTGGTTCTTGTATTGAAAACCATACATGAATCTCTTTCATCACAAACTCGACGTATATGAATAAAAGTAAAACTTTTAGACTTTTGTACAACATACACAAGAGAGACCTTTGTAACTTTGATCTTTTGCTAAAGTTATGCCGTGTTCAACAACTAATGAGAGTCAGAGAGGGAGAAAGCTTTAAATTTACAACATGCATATCAGAGTCTGCCAAATATAATACTTTTACACAGTTCCGCCAACCTTTACGCATAAAGTTGACCGTGACAACAATAGCACAATAAATTTTGAGCCGACTAAATTTTATCTCGTCAACCATGACATTTGGTACGAGCCATTTTACAAGTTGACGAGTTTACTTTTTGATGAAACAGGACGACGACAATAGTATCAAGTTTACAAAATTACATTTCAGCCACCGAGTCGAGTAACAAGTTGCATATACGAGATTCAAGTGTTGTTTACACAATTATCCATTGAAATTGTGATCTTTTGCGCATTTGTTGTTTACTCCACATATGCACAAATTTACTTGCTTTCTTCCTCTTCCACATGGCCAGCAACCCTAAAGCAAACTTCCGAGCCTCAGTAAGTAGTCAGCAGCAACATGTGAAATATTTTGAGCAAAACTTGACGCTGGCCTCGCTCACTATCGTACATCCAAAATGCCTAAATACTTGCTCACTATGGAATTCCACATTCTGGAATGTCTTTTCACAAAATTCTTGCTCCCCTTACGACATGAACTGGAGAAGTGAAAGACAACACGGAAAATATGCACGGTGGCTTGTATAAACAAGCGAAAAACATTTGTGGCATTGTTGCAGCTCAGAATGGAAAAGGAACCTTTAAAATCTGCAGAACACAAAAGCATATAGCAGCTCGGACAGGGATGATGATAAGTATGCGGAACAAGAGAAACAACAACAACAGCTTTGGCGGTATATATATCGACCGCTTGCTTAATTACGCTGAAAGCGTTTCGAAATACTCGGAATCTAAACGGACGTATGTATTGATTAACGGTATACATACATGGCGGAGAAAGCGTACTTTACTAGTATTCTTGGCTGTTCTCAAAATTAGCTGGGCTACTGGTCCTGCTAATCCTTTTCTTTCTAGTCGATGATGCCGTACATACAGCTTTATAGCCTTTGGAAAAATCAACAAAAAACCCATTGAGCCTTTTGACCGTAGGAACCTTTCCAAAATGGATGGATAAAAGTACAAGATATTTATACATTTTTTGGCATCGACACGGATGGATGGTCCTAGTTTCGCAATAATAATGTTTGTTCGGAATATGGAATAAGTCCTGTATTTTTTATATAGAATTTGCAAGGAATGAGAGAGAGCTAGACGAGCCGGATTTTTTTAGAGGTACAAACCACTGTAGCAGGTTAGTTTTGGTTGATGATGGACGAAACTGGAGACTCGGAAGGCGAAATTGTGATGGTAAAAAATGAATCCCAAATGCGTCCACATGTTGGTGGATGGTTTTGGTACTTTCACCGTTGGAGCAAGTACAAGTGGGGGTATATATATAGTGGAAGAGGATTCTCTGAAAAAGATTGGTCTATGAATACTTTGCCAAAATCCAAAGTTGTGGTGGAGTTGAGAGTGAGTTGATGTCTCACAAGTCCCGGCAGAGTGATAAAACGTTGACTGTGGGGTAATTCCGCAGCCGCGTTTACACAAGTTGCAGCCAGCCGGCCTGTAGTACTCGACTAAAATCCGCTACAGGACATACATGACAAACAGACATTTTTGGCAAGCCATGTACTTGCCAGCCAGAAACAGAACCGACGGCCTTCATTATATGCTGTATCTGCTCCTTTCTTGCCTTGTTTCACAGCCAAAGCCAACTTGCTCCAGTCAGCCCATGGAGGATGAGAGGTCAGATAAAGAAAATTTTATGAAAATGTATGCACACGTTTCCCTCGTCACTTTCTCCCTTCTCGACTTTACTCGAGGCCGTTATTCTATTTTGGGATTCAAACTTTTTCAACATTTTCACCCAATTCACCTTTCACTGACTACGACTGACTGACGGAGTGAGTGAGAGGATACGGCGAAGAGCAGCGGCTTCCAAAACTTGGAAAATCTCATCGAAAGTGCAATCAAGAAAGAGGATGCCGAGAGAAGAAAACCTTCTTTTGTT
The DNA here is from genome assembly GCA_034698345.1 of Sphaeridia pumilis. Lineage (NCBI taxonomy): Eukaryota > Metazoa > Arthropoda > Collembola > Symphypleona > Sminthurididae > Sphaeridia > Sphaeridia pumilis. The sequence continues at coordinate 2,808 of JAQGBJ010000037.1, forward strand.
TACTCGGGAAAATATCTTCTTCATCACTTCCAACAGCCGTTGTCGTCAGCTTTTGTCCGACAGAGAAACATTTCACCTCGTTCAAATTTGCGAGATGAAAATAAAATTTCAACTTGCTCAGCAAGTTTGCTTTAAAAAATAAAAGAGCTTCTTCTTCTTCTTCTCCTCCTCAAGCAAAGTTGGTTCTGTCTGTCTCTGCGATTCTTGTATGCGGTTCTGCTCCTCCTCAACTATTTTATTATTCTCCATTGTCGTCTCCCAGATCAACCCAAAACTTAGGTTTCTCACAGGTAAATATATAAATATAGGAGCAAAAACCAATGCTTCTTTTCTTGGCTCGTAACTCGACTGATTGTGAGGTGAAAAGACAAACATGGTAGAAAAGTCATGCTTTCTTTCCCAATTTTCACTCGCCTCATCACAAGATCACGACAGAGACAAAAAAGACACACATGTATAATACGGCCGTCGTCCTCTCGTCCCACAGCCTCGAATAAGGGAATGGGAAAAAGTCATGTTCAAGGCTCCACTATACCATGTACTTGCATGAAAGATTAACTTGTTCTCTTGTGCCAAGTGTGGGTGACGCTAATAGCGACTCGTGGTCCCAAATCCCCGGTCAGATTTTATGGCGACCCGGCAGCAGTAGGAGCAGCTGTCAACTGGCAATCAGCTGACTTGACTGTCACACAGTCAACACACAAAACAAACTCCTTTCTTCTTGGAACGTCGAGCCCTTTTCTAAGAAGGCCATGCTTGACTGCTTTGATGAATCTAATCACCAGAAAGACGGACGCTGATTTCGCTGCCATAAGAGCGTAGGAGCCGAAAGAGTAAGAGCGACGACTAGTTGCAAGTCCCTCGCTTTTGCCCAAATATACAGTCTCCCTGCCAAATCTTGTATATGTACAAGTGCATCAAGAAAGAGAAAATCAGCAACATCTCTCCGTAGATCTCCAGACTGGATAAAGAAACCATGAGTTTTCGTCGACGTTGCCATTAAAGGCGGACGGTGACTTTAGTGTGTTTTATCGTCAAGTCGAAGGCCTATTTATAGGTTGGACGTCGAGCTCAAGACTCAACCATAGTCCAAACAAGACCAAGAAAAGAGAAAGAAAATCAAACAAGAAAACATACCGTTGAAGGCGTCAATCAGTTGGTGAAGTGTCTTGAGAGAAATTCCACTGTAACCTTTTGCCAACACGTTGATCCGAAGTGCCAAAAGCATTCGCGTCTTGTCAGGAGTCAATGGTTGACCAACTCCCGCTGAATGTGAACGAATCAGGTTTTCTTGAAGTTCCCTGTGGAGAACCAAAACTGATTGATTATTCCTCATCAACAGAGCGACCGACCATTGACCGAACCCAAGTCTCCCGATAACGTCAAGCATGGATCCAAAGAATGGATTCGGCTACGACACATTTCCAAGACATTTTCAAATTGATTTCCTAAAGTTTTCCCTCCTCCAAACACTTACACAAGTTTCTCCTTCTCGATTACCGTGTGGGCAAACTTTCCAAAACCTGTTGTTATCCCGTACACAACTGGAACACAAGAAATATTTCACATTAGGATAATCTCAAAATGGCCTCAAAGAAAAGAAGAACAAACAGCAGATTTTCTTATAGGCGTCAACGCCGCAATAGGCTGACGAAAGATTCATCAAAGTCGCAGGGATTTCCTTTTGCAAGAATCGTCTTATCTTTAACATGCCACCGGATGTATCTCGAGGACTTTTGTATAAAGCTAAAGCTTCTACTATCTCGTCCCGAGGCTACAACTTTAAATCGAGCCAGCAAGAGCCATCGCTCTTGACTTTGAAGTCCGGGTGCTAAGCTCAAAGCTTCCCAAAAAGTAAAGCCTTCTTTGTTAACATTGTCGTCGAGGTAGCATCGAATTATCGAGGTACCGAGACACGATACATGCAAAGTTCCTTACAGAACCCAAAATGAATCCCCCAGTGGCAATTAGTCACTTCTGAGAAGTAGCTTAAGTGGACGTCAAAGCATACAAAACGATCATGAATTACCTTTGTTTTCTGCAAGAATTTTGTCCACCAGGGACCGTGACGCTTGAACTCGTTTCTCAGACTCTTTCGAAAGCTAAAATTGAGGAATAAAAAGGGTTAACCAATATATGTATGATAAGTTGCCTTGTTCTCGTCGCAGAAGCATAGCAGCAGCTCCTTGAAATTTGGAAAGTCATGTGAAAGCTAAAGAAGGAGAAGGTTTGGAGTTGTTGGTAAAAGGACGGAAGAAGAAGAGCCTTGTTTGGCGCGAAAGATTAATGATTGGTTTCGCCTTCAATTTCTGCCAAGTTAAGCGCTAAAGAGGGTGACGGGACATGATATGCTTTTGCGTCATTACCTTGATCTTGTAGCGGTTGCGGCCAAGTTGCAAAAGATCATCAGTTGTCAAACTGCTTCCATCGATTGTAATGTACTACAAGTAGAAAAAAAACCATAAACATTTTTTACCCTTAAATGACAAGCGGACAGAGACACATGATCCGCTATACTCCAACCAACATCATGTCTTGTATCCATCATCCCAAAGTAGTTGCATTAATACTACTAGACTAGAACCAGTAGCGAAATATTTCAAAACTGTGCCCTACTACTACTACTACTACGCATTTCCAGAATAAATTTACCTCGGTTGGCTGCTGGCGAATTTTCTCTCTGAAAATGGCAAACATATTTTTAAATAGGGCGTAGTAGTATATCTATACATATTTTCCAAGTCTCCGACGACGACGTCATCTAACTTACATCTGTTCAGGCACATATTTGATTTCAGCAGAAGCAGTCACCGGATTTGGCCAGTCGGATTCCAGCACGACTGTATATATACATGAAAAAGTAAAAAAAACATGGACAGTTAATGCCTGCCTACGTGTAAATACATGTATTTTAGCTTTAACAACTAGTTTATAGTCAGTCAGCTCCAAGCCACATTTTGCCAAACGACGTGTATTTATGTCTTGTGTCTCTAACAGAAGCAAGAATCATTTCTCATCAAAATGACAAAATTGTGTCAAGACGACGGACATGGACCGTACTCTCTGCCCCTTTTTGTTATTCGAATCGCCTATGGAAACAATGCCGAGAAGCGGAATTATTTCTTTGGACGGTCCCAGCTTCTAACGACGAGTTATATAATCTACAATTTTCGATCCAGCTAAAAGAAACATTTGGCGGTGTCGGCTATTTCGGTGCGAAACAACAAGAGAGCTTGGAGCTTGGTCGTCGTTGTGGTCGTACTGAAGTACTGTGTGGTACTTGAGAGTCGAAATGGACTTACCAGAGACAAAATCATTATCGTCGAGAACGTCACGTATAATATCTCCATGATCCAAGATGGCCCCTCCTCTTGTTTTTCGTACTTCGGAAACTGTGTCCTTGGCTCCCGTCTGCCGGAGTCGTTGGTAGCGCCTTAATGCTTCTTCCGCCAGCCAACGGACAGTCCCTTTTCCTGTAACGCAGTTTACGTCATCAAGATACTAACATTATTTCCCATGTAACAAAGCCCTTGAAATAGCATCGTCGTTAGTGCCGTCGCCATGGCGGGTCTGCAGTGCCCAAAAGTAGCTCAACCGTTTCTATATTATGGGTCAACTATACTATTTTATATTGTTGCTCCTTAATAAATTTGTTTAAGCTTTGCTTCAAAAGTTTACAATCTGTTTGTGATTGATACTAGCGAAAAACTTTGCCATTTGTCATGCGGCGGTTCCACTTAAATATGTACGTTGTGACATTGGAATCAAAAATGTCCATCACTGGAGAAGGGCTATATATATTTGAGATTTTTGTGGGCACAAAATGTACATGTTAGGCTGCTGGCGGAGAAAGCGTTTTCAAAGGTTATGAAGAAATCGCTACAGCTTTCAAAGATAAAAAAGATGAGAAAAAGGTAAAGGAAACAAGTGACAGCTGAGAAGGAATGTTGCGAGGGAATGCGGTGGTGAAAGGAGTATGAACATGAGTCCGTAATGGAGCTTCTTCCTTTTGGCCCGAGAGCCTGAGAAATATTTTTGGTTTAACATTTTCCTCGACTGTTATTAAGGGAGCATGTGGGATAGTACTTGTTCTGCTACAGTAAAGGCCTTGTGTCCTAGGCTATGGCGATCGAGTGTTTGCCGAGATATAATACAAGTGAAGACAAGGCGCTAAAGAGTAGCAAGCTTTTTTCATCGGAAACAAGCAAGAAGGTTTGGCAATAAAAGGAAATGACTAACCATCCTTGCATGGAATGTGGAACCATTCGCCGCGCACTCGAACAGACACTTTCATCCTGAAATTCTTGCTCTAAAAAGTCGATCAAAGATTTTCTGCAAAGTCTATCTCCAGTATCAAAGTCTTTTGTCGCGAGCGTCCTCGACCCTTTCCTCGCACGCTTTTGTTTTTTCTCACCCGTCCTCGATGACGCTTCAAAAAGCTGTTTCCTCTTGTTTTCTTTCACAATTTAATATAATACTTTTTCACTTGCTCCTTCCTCGATCAAGCGAGAAAATGTGACAGAAACGACCCGCGTTTCAAAGAAAGCACCTATGAAACACAACAACACAACAGCACCACCTTCACAATAACTTGATCAAATGGAACCTTTTCCACTATCTCGCCCAGCTTTATAAGGCGACTGATAACCTTTTCTCAATTTTTTCCCATTCGAGGTTATGCAGTTTTGGACGCAAACTTGGTGACAAACATGTGCGAAACATTTTGAAACAGTCGGACTCTTTGTCCACATATAAAGTTTATTAACCAACAACAGCAGCAGAATTCCATCGACATACATTTTATATGAATAATATTTGTCACAATTTTTTATACATCGGCAAACCATGTGTTAATTACCGATTGGGCACTCGAAATTATAAAAAAAATTGTCTGATAACAAAATGGCAATACAAAATATATATCTCGGTGGCATGGCGCTATTACATAAAAACTGCTTTCTTTGTAGGTCATTGAGAATGCATCAATCCATGTCATGTCAATTGCTGTAATATTGCCAAATGTCACAAGCTTTCCATCTTATTAGCCGGTTATTCGACCGAATAAAATAACTGCATTATTTGTAAGAAAAAGTAGGAGAATTTATTGCAACGTGATATCGCGCGGTGGCAATCATCATGTTAACTCGCCACAGCAAAATGTCGAACCAACATGGCGAACATGACAAGTTGCACAAGTTTTGCCAGCTATTAGTAGGAGCTAATGAGAGAGATAAGGGGGAACAGAGACAGCTTTTGATAGCATTACATGTCGATACAATCTTGGAAATGAATCTCTCGTCATTTCTGGATAAACGTTGTGTGGATAATGAAGGCTTTGTCCAAGTCTTGGCAACAAGACGGTTGAGCAACCTTTGGCAAGTTTCGGTGACATTTCCAATTTAATTACAGTTGACAAGGCACAATCTCTCTGATAAACTGTCTTTCAAACTCGCCTCCTGCCACATCAACACATGGCAAATTTCATCAAGGAGCAGCAGCTTCTGCAGGAATTACCATGCAAAATTTTATAAGAGGATCAAGCTCGTCTTCCATCTTAATGAAATAATGTTACATTCTTGTCCTATCGTCCAACTAAATTACGGCATAAGAAACTTTAATAACTTTGCTTTTATATGTATACAAGTTTTGCTTCTGACACACAAATCAATAATGCTGAAAAGGACTAAAGATTCTTACGTTCTTCCCGATTAAATGGGCTACAAGCGAGGTGGCTGAATTTTTGTTTTTTTACAAAATGTCGCAAAATTTAAGATTGGGGAAAGACGTAATTTCGGCTTTTCTCTGTATCATGTGAATACGTATTGGCCATTGGACAGAAAAGAGCAGCGTCATTGCCTTTTTTGATAAGATTTGTCCAGGGAGCGTTTATGGGTGAAGTAAATTGCGAGAATTTGTGTACGCTGAAGGCAAGAAATAGGCGGTGGAGAGGCTATTGAAAATAGAGGATTGAGGAGGAAATTCAAAGAATCGCACTGCGATGACATGATTCAGCAATCGGATTTGGTTGATCTGGACTGAAAGGAAGAAAGTGTGGTAACCACAGCCACGGTAATAAAAGACAAGGTCAAGAAATGGAAGAGGAAAGTGGGAGAAAGTAGGTAGATTTTTTGGCCAATCTGCGAATGATAAAGCTAGGTCCGCATTCATTTGCTGGTGGTGATTTGCTTGAGTGGGATCGTAACGTTTTTTCCAGCTGACAAAAAATAATAGCAGCAACTAATGGAGCTATTAAAGTAATGGCAAAATAAACTAGCATTGCGTTAACGACTTGAGAGCAAGGAGCAAATAAGTGGTAATGCGTTAGGGCCCTCATTCTCTTTGGAAACCTCTACGACGACTGTCTTTTTCAAGAACCTCCAAAAACTCTACTCAACACTCACACTTGACCAATGTTTCTTGTAATGCACTTGCTGTTTTTTACAACAGGTATATTCTGAGAGTGTGCTTCCTTTACGACCGTGTTAACTACGGCCATTGTAACAAAAAAGAGCTGTTGAACATGTCGAGCAGAAGAAAAAGATTCTGAGGTTTTTGCGAGGCGGTCGTTCCTGGTTTTAGATGAGAGTCATAAATTGGTATTTGGGGCCAAGATGGCCGATTGTAGTAAGAGAGTTTTAAAAGTTGGGGAAATTTGCGGGACTTGATAATGGGATTGACTTACAAACTGTTGCAATGCAAGCAAAGTGCTATGATATGTGTGCATAAATATACATGGACAAGATTGCGAAATTGTATAACGGCTCACCAACTTAACGTCTCTGCTGTAAGTACCAACCAACTGACTTGCTGAGAGGTTGATCAAGTGAGCGGGAGCTGGTTACTGCCGAACAAAAAGACGAGAGAGAGAAAGAAATGGCAAATCCAGCTTTATGTCTTCTGCAATTTGAACATTTTGATATCTCTCCTTGAATAGAAGTGGTTTTTAGCGAGATGGTGTCGAACAGCTTGAAACGGGCATCTTGTACACCTCGCTTTGGTTTATCCATTTCTCAGATACCATTACATCTCACGTCAGATTTTCTTTAGCAGCTGAATCCTGTATTACATAAATGTATGTTTTTCCTGGAGAAATATTTTTAGGAACGATACTTGACCGGATTTTTTCCCTTTGTTTCATGTGGTCTAAACCATCTGACAGATCCGGGGAGAATTCAAACTTATTTCACAGAAATGTTTTGGAACCGGTAAAGGAGCCAGCAAAATATTGCACGTGAGTTTCAGGTGCTTGGTCGCTGGTTGATCGCTGATGTTGCCTAGCACGTCCATATTTTTACATTTCTTCGTCAGAGTTTTTGTTTAGGCCTTCGCAAAGGTAACGATATGACACCTTTTGCCGGCCGTCCTTCTGCAACTGACTGATTTGAACTCCGACCTTCTCTACTTTACTGCGAAATTTCGTTGGTGTTTCAATTGTTCCATAGTTAGTTCCACAGGATCCGGATAAATTCACCAGCGGGATCATGTAATTCGGCACAATGCTTTCATTGTCTTGTCTTGGTAAATTTTGCCTTGGTTTTATTTGTTCTTCCGCCGCAGAGTATCAAGCTACTGACTGACTCCTCAACTACCCCTTGGAAATCAAAACCAACAAACCCATAGCAAAGCTCACACATTCATGTCGATAGCGATGGCAATAATCACTTGCGAACCTTCACAGAAGAGCCCCCAAAGATTGGTACGAAGCTGTGAGATTCTAACGACGGAACGTGACTGGAATGGTGTGTTCTGTTGGAAGGATATGAAAGGTAGCGGCACCAACAACATCCATGGCATGAAGCAATCAGCTCAATACATGTATACACTGGCCGGAAGATTAACGCTCAAGAGATGTAATGTTTATTGAGCAATCAAGTAGCACTCTAGTTCGAACTACTAATTAGAACAAAATAGCTCTCGTTTCTTCTTCAACTTTCTACTAGTCAACTGGTCTTTCACCAAAACTACTTTCCCTTCCTCGCTCCGTCCGAGTTATGTACAAAAAGGGCAAAGTCGATGCTCTTTCTTTCCAACCAGTATTCCAATTCTTACTGACTGTGAGCACCAACATTCACTCCTTCTAATGTTCGGTAATTTCAAAACAAGAACAAAACTATAAATTTTCACAACGTACATGCTACCAAAAACTCCGACTCCAAGACGGAAAGAAGCTGAGAGAAAAAGTTGGCTTGTGCAAACTTTAAATTCTGTTGATGAATTTATAGGATCAAAGTATCCAGCATCTCCTGAGGCTTCAAAACATAATTAGCAAGATTGAAAAAGAACATGTGGAAGGCCAGCGTTTAAGTTAGTAGCTCATTTCGTACGCTAAACCTATAGTCCAAAGTCTTAAAAATTAAATCTCTTTGATTCATTCTTCAACTTAATTTGCACGTAGTCTTCCAAGTGATCACCTTTTCAGAAAGATCTTCCAGAAAATTCTTCGTTCCAGTCAAGAGCTTTTTCCCAAGTTTTGTCGTTCATCTGTAAAATTCTGAACAATTTCCCAGAAACTCTAAACATTTTGGAAATTGTAGCAAAAAAAATCATCTTGGAGCTTAATAATACAGTTTTGGGCTAACAAGTGAGGAGGTGGTGGGTTTAATTTTCTCCTTGAAGAAATATTGCTTTGGATGAAACCGGAAGAGGAAGTTGGAAAAATGAGGAGAAAGTAAGGGAAATCTGTGAAAACTTGTGCTGCTGCCATGGTTGCAAAAGATTTTTGTAGATTGACGACGACTGGGATAAATTTGTGAGAGGGACGATATTTGTTCCAGACGCTTTTTGTCCAGCCTGTTATGTTCGTGTTAGTTTCCTCACGTACATGCCGCCGCTTTGTCCACTTTTTCGCCTGATTACTTGTGTCCAACAACAACTAACGACAAGAAAGTTCAAAGCATTTCTTTTTTCTACATGTCATTTCTTTGTGTGTTTGGACACAAATAGCGGTTCCCTGGGAGAAGACAAAATCCACTAATTCTACGACTGACCTCCTTTCAACTCCTATTCACACCTGTTCCCAGGGCCCTCCAACAGCGACATTAGCGCCAACCCGAATGTAATGTATTTGTAATTGTCACTCTCGCCAATGAACACTGACGCTTTTTCCATATCCGCTCTTTGGCCCAACAACAACTTTCACCAGCCTCCAGAAATCACAATCCACTTTATGGAAGCCGCACTAAAAAATACTATATAATATTAGTAAGAGAACTAGAAGAAGAAATAAAATTAATTTCGCACATGAATGCAGTCATTTTTCCCTCCCTTCCTTTTACCTTTCCTTTTCAACCAAGCGGCGCTTTCTCCCTTAATGTTCATCAAAGAAAGTTACATACATACAAAAAGTCTGCAACCGTCCACAATTTTTTACAGCTCTCAGACTCGCTCTTTTTCAAGTCCAATTAGCACAGCTTTAAAATCCTTTTCACGATTTATTATCGCTCATCAAAACTCGCGATATAAAATGCCGATAGACTGATGGTGGAGTAGGACGGAGGTGAAAGAAAGTGTAAATAGATTGCAGGATAAGAGAGATAAAAGCGCTGTGCAGTGCACTTGAAAAGAAGCTTCTTACGACGGTCTGGTAAATAGGCTAACCACTCATGACGTGTATTATGGCAGTCGAACCAGACTTTTCCAGCTTTCACCACATGCCTCAACCAGAGCCACTTTGGCGCGGGAATGCCTGCAGGGGCTCCTACTACCGCCTGAACGACGACAACTAACAAGACTTCTGGACGCTGCTGCTGCAGAAGCAAAGAATTCCAGATAGATGACATAAAAATCTATGATATACATCACCTATATATTCCATGTCCAATTTAATACGTCTTGCATTTTTTCCTTTTCCCTTGTGACGCTAAATTCTAGCCAATTGCCTTTTAACAACTACTAATCTTGTCCGTCCGCCACTACCATGTACTGCAATTTTTCCTCGAGCCCCAGCTTGCTGCCTGACGTCTTGGCAGAAATGCAATAAGCACCGCACGTATATAATGTATAGACATGCACACACAAACCACTCTCGACGAAACCACATTAGCTCAACTGGCTACACAGCTTGGACGACCATAGCACCACTTTCACCCACTTTGACATTCTTTCCACGCCTTTCATCCCAAAACCACAACATGTCAGTTGGATTCAATTTACTTTCCCTTATACAGTATATTGATATACCGAACCGGCTTTTACGTAATTTTTGAACCGTCCTCTTCCTTCATAGACCAAGATATTCACTCAACTCAGTCAGTCACTCAGCTAATCAATCAACAAGTTGTCCAAACTAATCTACTCAAAGGGCCAACCACTATAAAAGATTAACAAGAATAAGGCTATTTATTATCAACATAAACACCGGATCGATTATCATAAACTTGCTCAAAAATCAGGGGTGAGTATGATTACATAATATTCCGTTATTTCAAACAGTAGTACCAAGTACTGCGCACATTAGCTTTAGTGACCTTCATAAGTAATTATACTTTTCCAACTTTTTATATGTACTGCATTTATGGCCGAGTCTTCTAGGTCAGTGAGGGTAATCCTCTTGTGGTAACTTAAGTTTCACAGAAAATATATAACAGCACCAGAGTTTGTTTTACATAAATCGCACTATTTGTGATGTGTGCTGACTGAGCAAAAATAGTGGCTTTTCCAATACATTTTGACAGGACAAAATTCTGGAACGTAATCAACAAAAATCACCCATCTTAAATGAAAGCGTCACAAACAAACACAGAATCCCGAAAAAAATGCAGCTGTCTGCGGGACAAGGGATTGGTGGGACAAGAGTTACATTCAATATATATATTAGTATTCTAACATTATCTACCTTAAGGATCTCAGGTTACATTTAGACTAGCATCGACTCAACTGGACTACTGTATCATCAGTAACCTTTCCGCGGAGACTAAATCAAATTAAAAAAAATGCTTCAGGTAAGTAGACTGCCAAAAACTGTCCAATATGCTGTGGTGGCAGGCAGCCGTATCGAACAAGTGCTCGAATGACTTAACAAATCTGCGTTTTCAAAAGTCATCTCAGATTCAGATAGGCACTGCGTTTTCGTTATATCCAAGGCCGTCCTTAGATGATTTTTCCGATCGTTTCGATCCTTTCAAATCAGCTAGGGCAGAATGTATTCTAAAATGTAGCCGAGATTCCAAAGCGTAACCCTTGAAGTTATTTCTGTAAAATGAATTCTTTGTTAGAATCAAGAGTTGCCATCGATGTATATAAAGGTAATAGCACTCCACAAGTAGAATTACTTTGCATTCTCGAGAGTTGATATTGCTTGCTCGGTTTGTCCAACTGACAGTAAAATGATGCCAAGCTCGTATGTGGCATATGGTGGTAAGTAGTGGTCGAATTTCAAGTCTGGTTCATAAGAGATCACGTGGCGGAGCAGGTCTTCCGCTTGAGTCAGTTGATTCATATGCTTCAAACACATTGCTTTTAGCAGGAACAGTAATGACAAATTGTCAGCGTAGTACTCGTCATCTGAATTATACAAAAACATATTATGGTTCATGTTCTGAAAATTACAAGTGGACAAAATGTTGAAAGCTTACCTTTCGGGTTTCCTTTCTCTACGGTGTTTATATGACGATCCAGTAAAGGAATTAACGGTTGGACAAGATGCTTTTGCTTGCCCAGGATTTTGAATCCATTCCACAGATACAAGAGTTCTAGTGCTGGAGCCATAAGTTTATTTCCTTGTGCAAAGAAACGATCACAACGCTTAACTGCAAACTTTTCCATCGGGATTGACTTTCCAGCAATCCTTTGCTTCCAACTCGGAATATCCCTACAAAAAACACATATTTAGGATCCTGCAGCACATGAGTCTCGTGGGCTTCGCAAAAAACTTCAACTTACTTGAACAGCTGATGTAACTCCTCCTTATCTTCCTTTCCCAACTTGTCATGCATCATGCACATGAACGATGCTTTTTGATAGCCGTAAATTGTCTTGGACCATCTACTTTCGTGCAATAACAAGTCTGCAAAGTCTCTTGCCGAAGTCCAGTCTTGCTTGAAACTGTGGAACATTTTCCAGATAATTCAAACTACAAATATACAGGTATTGAATGAATGTTGACTGAAGCGACCGTATCCTCACCTATGAGCCCACATCAGCTCCCAGTAGCACAAGTGGTGAAATTGAGGCCATTCACTTTGTGACTGCCAAGCTTTTGTGTACCACTCAATACACTTTTCCACATGACCCTGGACATAGGACAGCCGCCCTTGGAAAAAGTTGTACCAAACGCCGTCCGGATATTTCTGGAAAATTCGAATTATGAATTTCTACTTTTTCAAATCAGGACATCCGGTATAAAAGTGACTTACAGCCAATTCTTGTTTAAGTATCTTGTCACACAGTTCAAGATTTCCGTCGCCGTATCCTAAAACGTAGCTAACAAATAAATGGTATCCGAGCAAAACCATGGCACATAGTACTTGTCGCAATGAACCGTGGAGGTTGACACCAATATCTAGTTGATTGAGCCCTGTCTCCTACGATACAGAAACATTTCCATTTGATAAGTACTTTACAAATGTTGACATAAAACAAGGACTTTGTCCCCAGTATCAACTTACTCGGTTGCCACTGAAGCCAATAAACTCTAACAGCTTCATTATACGGGCTGGCAGCATCGAAATCATCTAGAGTTCATAAAAGGGAACATTAAAAAACTGAGGAAAAACTCAGTTTTAAAAATTGAAGGGATTCACACTATATCCAAGCGCTTACCAAGTTATACGCTCCAACACCCATTCGAACACCACTTTCAAAATGGCTTTTGTGTTTTGAATCGTTCCAGTTCCTATGTTTGAGGATATGCCAGCATTCCCTAAAAATTCGACCTTTTTGTCAAATCTGCAAATAAACTGTAACCACTGTATCAAAGATAGTAGGCCCTTACCTGTAAGCGTTCAAACAGGAACGCATTTTGAGCCCACCCCTGACAAAACTAATCAAGTTTTCATCTTCAACAAAAGTTAGCGCCGCACGAAGTAAAAGGCATTCCGCATAGCAAAGTTCCGCGTGAATCTCCTCTATAATAAAGCAAAAAAGTTCATTGTAGAGCCAAAAACAACAGGATTTTTGCGAATAACGTTCAAGCCCGTACCTTCTCGAAAAGAGTCATAATTTGGTTTCCGTACCATTTTACCAAGAGATTCATACATGGAACTTTTCTTCCGATGCTTATTGCAGACTTCGATAGATTGCTCTAACGCTTGACAAGCCGATTCAATATTTTGCTGAAAACAATATTTGTACAATGATTGTTAATGCTAAAACCGTCGTTTTACAACAATATCAGCATGTACACTTTTAACTTACCGGTTCAAACGTCATAACTGCTTCTAAAAACTGGAAGACTCCAAGACCAAGAGCATGATACATGCATTCTGATCCCCTGTAAGACGATCAAATCTGTTAGCATTCAGTTTTTTGCCAATATGAGTATTGCATAAAACAGCATTACATACCACGGCTTCAATAAATCTTTAGCCTCTTCGAAACGATTGTTCATGAAGTACGTTACAGCAAGTTTAGCCTCATCGATGCTCGTCGCCAAATCCATCTGTTCCGTCCTACAAAACAAGTCACAGTTTAGACTTATGTTTACATCAAGGTCACTAAACAAGTTATGCCATTAAAATAAAGTAGTTACCTGGGCAAATATTCGACGGCATCATGGAAAGACTGGAAACAAAATGCAAGGTACAATTATATAATTGTCATTATTTTCAACACATCCATACATGTTCACAACTTACATCGTCTTCGCCTTCAGAATCCGACATGTCGCCTGATATGACTGAGACCGCAACTGCGGTATCCGGTTCGGGCAAAGACTAGAGTATGATTATTGAGCACACTTGAACAAGTAGGTCCGACTCCTGTTCATTGTTCCACAATGGCTCCCGTTAAACACATTTCCAGCCTGAAATGACACAAAATATTATAACGTCTCTTCTCCATACACAGTAGTAGAACCAGCAACTAAAGTACACTTGTCAAGTGGCTTACAACATGAGTTCAGCCGTGGCCAAGTAGTGCAATGCCGTGAGCTAGCCGAGATAAGATAGGGTAAATCAATCTAATAAATTACTTCCACAATCAACGTCTTTCATCCGAATCAACATGAGCTCCTCCTAATACAGGCCGATAGATAAACCACGGCTAGCTGCCTATTTTCATCAAGCTTAAAGATTAAACGATGCACTCTTTCTCTCTTCTAATCAACGTGTTCTTACACCATTTCTTCGAATTCAAGTCTCAATTACAAGACATGCTTCTCAAATATTTATTTGGCCAATTTTATATTAAAAACTTCATCAACCGACTGACTAAAAGAAACTAATTTTACGACACGTCTCCCGGGAATCTAACGACCTTCAACGCACATGCCAAATTCATCTCCCCAACTTGATACACTGGCAAGCCTAAATTGCATAGGCTAACCAGGAAAGCAGTGCCCTAATAATCGCAAAACACACGAACCATTGTAACTAGTAACTTTTTTCAAGCTATAAATCTACAACTTTAGTGCACCTAAACGGTCTCAGACATGCAAACGCTTTCACTACCCTTGTTCGTGCCCAACAAACTTTCCCACGCTACCTCACAACACCAAACCTTTTGCATGCTTCCCGATTTCCATTTGTAGCCTCCAAAACGAATAGTAGTATATAGCAACACCAGGATATTGCGAAAAGACGAATTCGGCCCGGCAACTCAAAGTTGCGTAACACGTAACCGCAACTAATCCAATTTATCCGAGACTACTTTCTACAAACAAGCCATCAACACAGACTGAAAGTGTGGCATTCCAAATAAAATATCCTCACATCCCTCCACGCACGACCACAGCAGTACACTAAACCTGAGTGAGTTAATTTGAGCTGAGAAAAAAAGAAATGTCTCAAAATTTTAACTCTCTCAGTCAGTCAGAAACTTACTTAATGGATTCATCGGACAGTCGCCAATGGTCAGTGTGCCCTGCCAAGGATACCATCTTACAGACAGTTGATTACTTTAATTACTAGCGTGAACGCTCAAGCCTAAGCCTCTCTCACCTGTCAGAGCTGACGAGAGCAGCAGCAGACAAACTATGCAACAGTAGTTTTCAGCGACCCTTGACCAGCCTCATTACCCAGATTAAATCGGCGCTCCTGTAACTGCCAACGGAATTATTTTAACTTTACGCACAACAGATTTACCCTTAACAAGTCATGTACGCGTTTAACGGTCTGATCTTTATGCACTGCCGAACACAGGCTACATGTGAACCATATGGAGAAAACAGGAAGGAAACTAAAAGTAAAAAATATTCTCTCAAGCTCAAGTGAAACAAGTCGGCAAATGGCTCAGCAGCAACTGGTGACACACTGATATGAATACATGCTAACAACGCCGGTCAAAATGCATATACACTAGCGTTTCAAGTCAATTATACATTCTGACCTGTATTTTGTGAATTACATGGGACACGCAAAGGAGATGCAACCATACGAATATGTATCTCTTTCACAAACAAAACCCTCCTTCAATTCACCAGGCCATGTCACGCAAACGTTTGGGGAGCATGTTTTGCGAAAAATTTGGCAAACTATGCCTTACAATTTCGTCTCATTAGACAAAATTCCAGTTGTTATGAGCTAAGAGTAAATATAAGTTATGCATATTTAAGGACCTGGATAAACAATTACTCAAGGACTTGAATTTGCAAAATTTGCCGACCGCTTGGAATTTTGACCATGCGAATTAAATTGTGAATAAATATTAATGACAAGACCCTCTTTCCACCTACATGAAACTACCTGTACCTCGAGTGCTCTTACGTCTTATCTATATACTTGTTAAAGTGATATTGTGTGCGGCTTGCCCATGTCCACATGTTAGCAAAATTGCAATTTATAAACTCATTCCTAATCAATCAATCTACTTCTACCAGTCCAGTTTATGTAGCAACTAAAAACTATAGTCAAACATACTTACATTTCGATTACTTTGATGACGGACGAAGCAGGCCAACCTTCAAGATGAGAGCTTTCTCCAACAGCGAGCAAACTGACTGAGAACACAAGTTTCGGCAAATAATCAATCCATGGAGATCCAATTTCAATATCACTTTGTCAGCTTGTCGCCAAAATATCCTTTAAAATTTCTTCTCATATATGTAGTTGAACGGCAGCACTTCGTTAAATGCGTGTTTTGAAAAGACACATGACTATGCCTAAATTAATAATTCGAAAAATGGCGAATTCTTTCGATAGACTAGATTCGAAGCTGGGCTTGAACGACAAAAGAAAAAAACATTCCCACATGGGACATGTAATGAGTGTACATAAAACCTACAATCAAATCTACCTAAACCAAAACTAAAATTGTAACACGCAAATGTAATTTGAAACGTAGTTGTTAGGGCATTTTGAAAATGATGTGTGATTTGCGGTGATGCTCAAATGTTGGCTCAGAGTGGACTTGATCGGAAATTGGCCAGAGTGAGGAATTCTTGAATAGCACCAAAGAACCTGGAATCAAAAGTACGATATTACTGATCTGAGTGAATCCTTTGCCCAGTTTTAATTTGGTATGGGATCAAGTACAGGTGAAGGAGACACTTGAATGTTTCAACAAAAACGAAATATCAATACGTATATTAGCTAATGACACACCATAATTTTTGACAGCTGTCATTCGTCACAAAAAGTAGAGCATTTTACATGTGCTCAATTCTTTGAAATCGATCGAATGGTACATACGTACATTGGTGTGCCATCTCAGGGTTTTAATTCTGAAAATCTATAGGAAAAACTGAAAAGGAGCTTTCAGAAACAACGGGACAATCCCAAAATATAACTTGAGGTTAGGAGCAAAAATTCAACGTTGCTTTCTCCAAACAGATTACTTGAAAACTTACCCGATTGCGCAATTAAACAGTAATTCCGTCACTCGAACATGTCCGTTACACAAAGATCAAAACAAGCTACATATTTTGAAATATTAGCAACTAAAGTTGAAAAAACTAACGTTGATTTTGTCCCAGTGACCCAGATCACTAATAAACATTGCAATGTTTACGATTGTGCACATAAACTGGTTTGCCTTGGTTAGCACGTGTGCATAGGATTTACGTCACTGGAACTGGGTATATATAAACATAGCGACAAACCATCGAGTAAAACTAGCCTTAACACAAATGTTGCAGCAGAGCCATCGAGTGCGATTCAAATTTCGCTCTTCTTCGCTTGTAGTCCGAGTTGGAACATGGAAAGCGGCAAGCTTGAATTTATCAATTGTAAACATTTAAAAAATTTAATTCCAACAGCGCATATAATCATTACATGCTACGCTGTTAACTTGAAGATAAATGCATCTCGGCCATTTTGCAGATTGGCAACATTATAACATTTGTGGAGGGATTATAACATCATAGTCGACAGGTGTTTGTTTGTGCTCACTGGGCGACCTTGGATCGGTTCCAGATTTAGATCATTAAATTATTGCAACTTTGTCTACTCTTTGACATTTCTACATCTCGATCGACCAAAGTAATATAGTTTATGAACAAACAAAGTTTTATAGTTACGTGTTCACTACAAAAGCCGATCGGAGTGGTACGACGAATTGAAATTCTGCTCTGTCAATTTTAAGGCAGCGAACCCGCTTGTCTGTCCATTCTTCTAACCCGAAATAGGAGCAAGTTACCAATGTCTATTGGTGATTGGGGAACAAAATTAGCCTGAGATTACAATAATCTCAGTAAGGATCACACTGTCAGAGTTGCCCTGCCCTGAGTCCTGAAGTACCGCTGAGTACAGGCGAACTCCAAGTGATGGACAAGTATAAAAGTGGAGCTACTGCCAGCGGGGGAGAAAGTGGGATTTCGTTTTGGAAGAAGAACACCAAGACTGTCCCAGGAAGGTAATTTGACAACATTGTAAAGCATTTGGCATTGAACGAGAATTTAGAATAGTTAATGGTTGTACATGATCCTGAATTAATTTTCTGTCCTGTGCTTATTGCTCCGATAAGGTCAGGACTAAGGTAGAATGCTGTTGAACACAGACCAATTGATCTTAGTAGTTTAATCGAGTATCTTAGTTTTCCAATATACGGCATCTCTTCAAAATACTATAAAATATAGAGAGAATAAGGTTACCTACTTTGAATTGCTGATGGAGTTGCTCTGCATCGATAGCCTTAATCTTTATTGTTCTTATTTGTTTGTATAACGAGATCAAGGCAAAACGTGATAAAAACGCAGCTGTTTTCATCTTATTATTAGCGTTAATGTAATAGCTTTTGCATCTAGTGGGGACCCAACATTGAAGTTGACAGTATTCCATGATGTTGTCCGTAATGAAATTTTCGTTTCGTAGGCCAAGCCCTCAGAAGGAAGCTTCGACATGGGTCAAAGGTAGAGCCGGGGGTGGAACTTCCTCTTTTCAAGATTTCCAAGACAGTGTAAGAGATGCGTGGGACATTGAAGATGACGAGTTTGCCGCCATGGCCTCAGGTGTGTTTTTATTTCGAAGTTTCAAGACGTGAATTTAATGTCATTTTTTAATTTATAATCCTCCATTTCTCAGACGTCAAAATCAGCAAGACAGTCGCCCAATCAGCTGCTTTAAATGTGATCAACTGCCATCGTTCCGGTGTGATGCTTCCAAAGACTGATGACGAAGGAAATTGTGAACCTAGTAGGAAATCTACAGGTATGTAATGTTTGCAATGTTCACATCAGTGTGCAGTACTCTAATTCCAGTTATTATCCTAATACTGAAACCTTTTTCGAAAACTATCAGATCAAACCGGAAATTCTCGAGGAAGTTACGCAGGCGCTATTACTGAAGCACCGGTGTCAAGAAGTAACTCAGCAAAACACACAGTAATCGTCAGAAGTGGTAAGTGAGGTTGTAGCTTGAGATTTGAGGCAACTATGAAGTAATATTTGATTAATATGTGATTTGTTTTTTGCAGAAACTGAACAAGAGAGAACAAAATCAGAAAAGGTGCAACAATTGCTCAACAGACCGAGTGGGACTGATCTGAAAGAATTGCAATCTTTAAGTTACTCGGGGCTTCCTATTTCTGTCCGAGGAACTGCATGGAAAGTTTTAGCTGTAAGTTATCTTGTTCCCGACCATGTTTAATTAACTGTTTAAGACAGATTGGATCTGTAACTTGGAATATTTTAGGGTTATTTGCCGACCAATGTCGAACGAAGAAAGCCTCTATTAGAACGAAAGCGGGAAGAGTACTGGAAATGTGTGCAACAGTATTACGGTTCTAGATTAGATGAATCGCACCAAGATACATTCAGACAAGTAAGTTCTGCTTTAACGATTTTTTTGTTCTATAACAAGTTGGAATCGTTCATCAATGGGGATTTTATTTCAGATTCACATTGACATTCCTCGGATGTGTCCCTTGATATCGTTATTCCAGCAAAAAGTTGTACAGGAAATGTTTGAACGCATCTTGTTTATTTGGGCAATCAGACATCCTGCTTCCGGTTATGTGCAAGGAATGAATGACTTAGTCACTCCGTTTTTTGTTGTATTTCTTGAAGAGATACTGCCAACTGGTGAGGTTTCATAACCAGTTTACGGAGCAAATACCTTCCGAACTTTTTGGGGCCAACAATTATGGGTTTTATTTCTTTCACAGATGTTGAAGTCGAGACTTACGATGTTAGTAAGCTTCCTGAGGATCAAAGAAATAATATCGAGGCTGATTCATATTGGTGCATGTCCAAGTTCTTGGATAGTATTCAAGTGAACTACATTTTTGCTCAGACGGGTATCCAGGAAAAAGTGAGAAAGCTAAAGGAGCTCATAGAAAGAATTGATGGTGAGAAGTCCCAAAATGTACAAAAACGTTCATGTTGGACTATTTTGTATGAAAATTCTGTAAAACTGAAAATTTATTACAGCTCCACTTAATCATCACCTACATCGACACGATATTGACTACCTCCAGTTTTCATTCCGATGGATGAATAACTTGCTCATGAGAGAACTGCCGCTAAGATGTACGATTAGACTATGGGACACAT
Source organism: Sphaeridia pumilis (assembly GCA_034698345.1). Classification (NCBI taxonomy): domain Eukaryota; kingdom Metazoa; phylum Arthropoda; class Collembola; order Symphypleona; family Sminthurididae; genus Sphaeridia; species Sphaeridia pumilis. The sequence continues at coordinate 22,891 of JAQGBJ010000037.1, forward strand.
ATCTGGCCGAGCCTGATGGTTGTGGATCTGTATTACTTTACGTCTGTGCAGCATTTCTGAGGCACTGGCGGGACAAGCTCATGGAACAAAAAGACTTTCAGGTAAGCCTTGCTCTTAATTCCTAAAGCTTTGTTGCTCTCAGTATAACACGTGGACATTGACACCCATTTTCTATATTTGCAGGGATTGATGCTACTTCTGCAAAATCTGCCAACGCAAAACTGGAACAGTGCTGAAATAAGTTTGATTGTAGCTGAAGCCTACCGCCTCAAGTACACTTTTGACAGTGCCCAAAAGCATTTTTCAAGTGGAAGCTGATTCCGGATGTGTGATAGATAAACGCAGATCCGCCTCCCTATGACCGTAACTCTTCGCCATATTATGCAGATTTCGGTTCCGGGGGATGCAATTTTTCAATTATCAGTTTACCACATAGTACGGGGTGTCTTCAAGATTTTACATTAAGGGAACAATATTAGTGTCAGGTGGCCTTCTTACTCATGAAACATTTGAAACTCTTCGCAGCTTTAATTGAAATGAGGATACTTACCAAACTTTGAAAAGTTTTGGATCTTGTTTCTTGTTTGTTACAATTTTTGATACATACTCTTGGTATTACAAACAAAAAGTTTCAAGGATTGCAGTATAAGATGAGAACGGACAATCAACGTGGCTGTACGGAAGGCCAGCTTTTCAAGTATCAACTGATACACTGTAAATGTGATCAATAGCTTTAGTAACGATATTTACAGAGCGCATGAAGGCGTCTAGGGGCTAGTTGTAATATCGTGCTCGTCAGAGGCACTAGATACTTTTACTAGGATCCATGATTTTCTTAGTTCTCCAGATTCTTCGTAAGTTTCAAATCTGTAAATTTTTAGGTAATGGTTGAATTACGTTCATGGACATCAGATCAGTTTACCTTGCAGAAGCATAGGACTGAATGAGTTTTCTAATATTCTGCTATCACATGCTTCCGAATAATAAAATGTTTTTAGTAAACGTGAGATTTATAGTAGGTATAATAGTATTTATTTATCACACCGATCAACATCACAATGAACATTCAATAGCTTGTGGGTCCTCAGGAAGCGTAATACGTTAGCAACATCAAACAGCAAAAGCTTTAATATTTTGTAACAATGATTGAAAATGATCGACTAGATTCCATCATGTTGGACGCGAAACTTGGTTCGCTCTATAGACATACGTTTGTGATTGAAATTGTGTACAACAATACGGGTTTCAAGTAACCCATATTTAGGCACATGAGCTTAACGAAGTACTGCATTGGAATTAATACATTTGTTCTTTCGCATTTCTAACAACATAAAAACAATACGTGTCGTCAGGTAGCAGTCAAGTTAACTACAGTTGGATGGCGAAAGGACCGTGCAGCCATGTCCAGTCCTTTGGAATCCAATCTGACGCTTACGGAGATTTTTCTGGAAAAAGCAAGGTTATAGACAACTGTCTAACAAGAATTTAAAAAAGTGTAACCACTAACACGGTTAGATTTACAGGCATCCATTTCTCTCAATGATGAGACTGATTGCCGGTTATTATTGTTTCTTACAGCAAGATTGGTTAGTCCTAGAAAAGATTCAGTGTCTCTAAATAGCACCGAATAGAACTTTGACTTTCTACAAAGTTATTGTCGTTGTTTACAATTGATTCCCTCGAGTGACATTTCAGACTAAAAATTTTAACTTAAATGCATCTAAATCAATATAATTTGTCATTGGTCCCTTGAAAGGTCAGTGTTGCGACAACTAAAAGGTTTTTTGACTATTCGAACTAGTTTCAGTGTTTGATACAATGCAATTTGATTGTTGATTTTGTAGCAAGAGAAGAGAGTATAAGGAGAAATGCATTTTTTTGGCAAATGTAAAAATCATGTCCGCAGCGCTCAATGTGCTTATTCAGTTGTACAAGTTGGTTGGGCCATAAGTTATGTGATGTAATTCGAGAAATCTCGAATTCAGTATTACGACGTGGAACGTTTGATATGGTGAAAGACGATTACTTTTGTGGAAAGTAGGAAATGATGTCTTCATTCATCATTCTGTCTTGCACGTAGTGGGTTTTAGCGAAATACAATTCATTTCCGTTCCAGACAGATTCTACTCTATAGTCAAGTACAATGAATTCCGTCGGCAGCTTTCACCGACCGACATGTACATGTCCTTGACTCTACAAGTTGTTGCTTAATAGTACATAGAAGTAGAAATCCTTCTCGTCGTCGTCATGTAATAAGAGCCCTTTGAAAAAAGTTTTTAGTGGCTTATATTGCCATTTAACAAGTGGGCGTAGTGTGTTTCCCCAAGTAGTCACGAGTTGTGTTTAAGTATATAAACAGAGATACTTTTGGTCGACTCTATTGAAAAAGAGTGGGGAAATTAGGACTCGAATGTGAGGTCGGATTGGAATATAAATCTCATTACTTTTCTAGTTACACCCACACGCTTGGGGTAAATCATTCGAAAATAGGACAAGAGATACTTGGCCAAACCCGTGTGTTCTTGACAGGTTCATTAGATGAGCGAAAAGTGTAGGTATTTGAAGGGGTTGTCGATGGTGGATTTGGCACGGGGTGATTCGAGTGGGGTTGCTAAAAGAAGAGCAAAGAAGGGAGTGAAAGCAGCAGACAAGTGCATGTGGTTCTGATGTGAAATTTGAAAAGTGACGCCAAATCACTGATCTTCTTCGTCTTCGTTCTTGTAATTGACATAGCGAACTGACGACTTTTCTCCTTGGGTGATGAGCGTCTTTTGTTCGTCTCGAGTCGGGGGCGATTTCAACATGAAGAGGAGTGGAGCGTAAATGAAATTAGTTATTGCAATTCCAACAAGCATCCATTCAAAGCCCAGGTATCTGACAAGGTTCCCACTGAGTGCAGGACCTGTAAAAAAAATTAGTTCGCCTTGTTATAAATGTTGAAAAAATTCTATAAAAAATTTTTCTCAACTATTCTCACCGATTGCGAATCCAAGACAAAACGCCACGTCTCCAATAGCATAAACTGACCCGTATACTTGAGCGTGGCGAATGTCGACCAAGTAGCCGAGTTCCGGCATCATGGAACTGTCGACCATTCCAATGGCGAAGCCGAGGCCTGCATTTGGACCGATTAGGTGGCGAATGTTTGTCGCCAGTGGAATCTGTCGAGGGAGTTTCTCCAATTAAAGCTACACTGTTTGAGCGAGTGGAAACAGCCAGTTGTTTGAACAAAATTAAGAGGACTTACGCAGAGCAAACAGATGCCGATGATAATGAGTCCAATCATTGCTGCGAGCCACCTGGTAGACCAATACTCAAGAATGAGAAAAAAGAAATCAGCTGGATGATTTCTTCTAGCTAAAGCAAAAACTTACCGCCCCATTCGGTGTCCAAGCGGTCCAAATAAATTGGTTCCGATCAAGTAAGACAGCGACGCAGGTATAAAGGCAGCTCCAAGCTGCCATTTTGGCGAGTCCATTGTGTCCATCATCCAAATTGGGAGCGAAGGCTCCAGCATGGCGATTCCGAGGTTGGCGAATGTGATTGATCCTGTTGGTTGTAGCGAAAAAGTATATTAAAAATGGTTCCTCTGTTATTTTTTAATGTATGGATTAGCCAAGTTACCTGCAGCAACCAAAATATATTTATCCTGGAGAAGCGCTTTGATAGAGGGCGCTTCGGATTCCATGCGAACTACTGCGGGTTGGAGGACCATCAATTGAAGAACTGCAATGATTCGGTTGATCAAACAAAATATTTTGTTACAAAGAAAATAAAAGTTGGAAGAATTTTTTGTAGAAAAAATACTTACGACCGTCGCCTAACGCTAGGAAGGCGAGAATCAAAAATGGCGCAGTCTTGCCAACGAATTCGTACATGACACCTCCGAAAGGTGGACCGATCAAAACGCCAAGAGCAAGTCCGCCCAACGCTATTCCCATTGCGTTTCCTCTTTCTTTGTCGTTTGGGTATCGTTCAGCGAGCATTCCCATTCCTTTGGAATTTCAGCAATTATCAAGTAGCTTGCGGAGATTGCGAATTCCATTTTAACCCTTTACTTACCTGAAACACTGGAGCAGGACGAGCCGATACCTTGAAGTGCTCTAGCAATGAACAAAACACTGTACGACCTTCCGAATGCGAAAACTGCAAAAGGCAATGACTATAAGTTTAGTATTCAATATAATTATATAGGGTATCGCCATTTCGCTTCATTTCAGCTTACTGATTGTCGAGAAGAACATGATGACAAATCCAGCAAACATTGGGATACTGTATCCGATCCTGCAAATTTGATAACACACTTGAATTCCCCGTCGCTCGATAGATTTTCAAGTATAGAATTCGCCGAATGTTTGCATTTGGGTCCTTACCGATTAGTCAATGGCCCGACAAAAGGGTTTGCTATCAACTGAACAAAGGCCTTGGAAGCAAACAAAATGCCAACCTCCACATTCTCATCAACAAGTTCGTCGTGCTTGGACCTCGGCGGTGCTTTTGTCGTTGTCGGAAACGTGCTATCGACTATAAAGTTGGGAACAACAACAGTTTGCAAACTTTTGGATTCTAAAGTTGGCAAAAAAAAAATTTTATGCTATTGCTTACATGATGAGAGGCCGAAGGTATCATTTGGACTCGTGGTGACAGAAGGTGCAACTGTCGTCGATAGTGTCAAATTGTCATCGGCATGGCGGATGTCGTACAGAAATTCAGGGATGATCGGAACTATAGGAAGAGCAAAGGTATTTATAGTCTTATATATTTTGATACTCTATTTCAAAGGGGTAAGCTGAGGTAACAAGTTCAAACAAATGCCAAATTTTGCAAATTTTTGGACCTGATAATTCTATGTGTGAATTCAGACAAAATTTAGTATTTCAACCTCCTTGACCACCAAGGTATTTTTTCGAGATTTTTTTAGCCCAAAAGTTTATCAAAAAATCTACCACTCTGGTCGATATATATTTGCGAATCAAACCCCAATTTCACCCAATAAAATTTAATGGACAGAGCAACATACAATCCACATAAAAGATCAATGGATGATCTCGAAATTTCTCAAGGTTGAAATTTTTTACTCCAGCCATAGACAAAAAACTAGAGAAAGTATATATAGCGATCAATTTTTGTAACAACAGGCTCCGCAGTCTTGGTCATGGAGTGTTATTGGGCCGCTTAACGGATTACGTTCCAGCTCTCAACTTGCCGTTAACCGAGTCAAGATGGAGAAGAAAGATTTCATCGAAACTCCTCCGCTTCCCGTAGTGGTCTTCAAAGGTGAAGATCACTCTCACAGGGAATAAATCCCTTTCGAGCAGCACTTTCTTCTAGAAAAAAACTACATCTCCTCGAACCAAAAGCCCCAAAAATCATTGCATCCCAAAAAGTGGCCTATCCTTCCTATCCCTCAGATAATCTTGGGAATAAAATGCACTTTATCTACTCTGCTACGGCCACTAAAACCTTATAATTTTATCGATCCCACATTGACTTTATTTATACCGATGGATTACGTACTTGCTTGTTCAAGTCTTCTAGAAACTTTTTTGTTAGCTTCTTGACCTTGTTTCTAATTCAATTTTCTATAAATTTCAAACTTGTTGAATGAATCCACACACATGTCTGTATGCTGTGAGAAAAAGAGGAAAAAGTTTTAAGCCCCTTATATGGCGCCCACGGTCTTTTATGCCCACTGACACTTAATTTCCGTTCTCCAAATCGTATTTCACGGCCGAGCGGGAAATTTTCTAAATGACCACAAATGGAGAGGAAAGGGGGCGAACAAAAGGCTCTTTTTCGGGGGGTGTAACTTGCATGGTTTCTATAAACGTATTATATATTGTCGCCCTTTTCCTTTGTATAGTCCTACTTTGATGAAGAAAGTTTAAAGCCACAATAGCTCCGCATGCCGACTTTTACCGCCAGAACAGCTTGCTTCTGGCTGACACCTCAAAGTGAAAGTTAAGTCAAGACGTAATACACGGTTGAAAGCAATTCAAGTCCGCCTTTGGGTAATTTGATATTCTTGGCGCGTTCTTCTTTCCCTTTCTCCACTTTTCTTCAAACTTGTTTCTTCTTCTTGTCCGGCAATTTATAATTTAATGGACTTGTTTCGTACAAGGTAATGTTAAAGCAGGGTTGAAGAAATGTTTGAAAATTAACATTTTGCCCCCAGCGTCTCCTTTGAAAATTTCCAACTTGTTTTCAACACATTTCTGAAAGCATCTCCTCTCCTCTCGGACTGCATTAAGTAGAACAAATACAGCGGCTTATTTGCTTTGAATCTGCCCCAAGTCCATGGGTTCAAGTCATATATGGGCGGGGATTCCGTCTTTTCTCTACGCAAACAACCTGTGGGCAAATATATACTCGACTTGACTACAGCTCAAACAAGAGGTCGGCCAAAAGACGAAATAAAAGTATAGCGCTCTTATATACACTACATGCTCTTTTTAACGATCCATTAGAAAAATATACACGGCAAAAGCTTTATCGGCTTCACATGATGATGAGATTCTCCATGATAAATTACAAGGGGCATTAACAACCTTTTACGCAGTACATGTACACAACAAGGGAAAAAAGAAGTTCCGAAACCATCATCAAAGATTATCTAGAATCTATCTAGGCCTAGTAGTTCTGTGATTCCTCAATCTCGTCTTTGCCTCAATTCTTGTTCAACATTGGGCTAAATCAACGAGGAAAAAAGAAAAAGAAAAATGGCAGAACCGAGATTCGGTATAAGTATATTTTGTCGGATTCCCGATTTTTCTGACTGGGAGACGACAGAATCTATGAGCTTTTGATTCAAGATGATGGATTTTTAGTATCTGCTCCTATATACTTTCACTTGCGGATTGTGTGGAACCAACTAGTCAATTTTATTTATTTACCAGTCGATTCTCCTCATGTGCATCAATTTTTGCTCTATAAAAGTTTCCTTCTTTTTTTAAGCTGAGGACATGGAAAATATATGGAAAAGGGTTGAAGAATTGGATATAATTAATAGGATTATATTATTTGATATATATTCTTACCGACTGTGGTCAGGAGCATGTTGTCGAGGAGGAGCGCTATGGCCACGATGATGAGGACCAATTTTCGCGACTCGCGAACCCCATTGAACAGTTCCGCCAATGGCCAGCTGACGCCGGAGACGTAGTCTCCGACGGCTGTCATTTCCCGGCTTTTCAGTTGCCTCTAATTACCATTATGAGTCAACTTGTCGACTTGAGAGCCCTCCTTTGTAATCAACTGCAATAAAAAAGCATATAAATATTTTTGAGATTCCCAAGCTTCAACATTTCTCTTTTTTTCAAGGACGAATTTATACCGAAGCAAGCAAGATTCCATCAAGATTTAATCAGCTATATAATCTGATACTATTTTCGACTGTCTCGTCAAATATATTTGTTTTTGTACTTGGTGACATGGAGCTGCTGGAGCTTGTTGTTGTGGGGTGACAAGATACGAGGCCATAACTCACAGCCTTATATTCATGACAATTAGAAGCTTGTCATCATCCTACAGATTCCCAACTTTTGTCAACATCCATATATATATTCTAGCCAACTTTCCCTACTAAACGATATTCCCGAACTCACTCAGTCAGAGCTTCAAGGTGTTAATATATAGAAACGGTTTCGCCGCCAGCCTACGCACATGGCCACATGTCTTCTTCTACTTGTTCTTAACAAGGGGAAAAAGTTGCTTTCACCAAATTGTCTCTCGGTCGATAACTGACTTTATTACTACACACCACACCGTCATCATCATTGCCTGCTTGCCGTCGTCGTCTCTGCCTTTTACTTATTGTAAAGGCGAAAAGTTGCTCTAGCCAACTTTTTCCTCTGATATGCCTATCATGGTGTCTGTCGGATATTCTCGATTGTAACGTGAAACTGAAACGCGATCATCGAGACCCCACACACAAACTCTTGACAAGAAGCATGGAACCACCGAAGCGTAAATTCCAAGGTTCAAGACCAAACTACATCCTCCAACTTGTCTCTGCCAAATGAGCATGGGATTACATGTGGCCACTATAAAATCAGGCCAATATATATAAATCACAATTCTCTCACAGTCATTCAGTAATTACCGAAACTATTAAGCAAAACTATTAGCGGGAGAGAACATGTAAACGGTGGGAAATTAGGGGAGAATCGGTGTGGTCGTGGTTACGTAAAAGCATAAGCGGTCCTTGAAGCCTCGTCGTTTAGAAAGCCTTGAAATGGAAGTCTGAGATGAAAGGATCACTTGAGCAAAATGGAGCTTATAGTATATATAACGGCAAAATTAATTTACGGGGATTTTAAGCCAAAGCCTCATCGAGTGTAATTAAACTTGTTGATAAACTTTCTGTTGAATAAATTGTGAGGGAACCTCCTTAGCCTCTTTGCCAAACTAATCAACAGGTATAATGAATTTACTTTACGCGTTTTCTGATCAACTTTCAATTTATATAACGCAAACAAGGGAAGGGGTGGGAAAATTGATTGCAAAATGTGTAAGCTGGAAATAAATTGTTTCTTGCTTCAAATAATATTTCCCCTTGTATTTTGGTCGTTTCAAGACCCAAAATTTGGTCAAAGATTCAAGAATTTTGAAACTTACCTGAACAAAAGTTGATTTGCTGGCGGTTGTGGAAATATTTAGTTGGTACCAAGTTCTTGTAGCTGAAAAGGACACGCACACTGCTGACTCACTGATCGACTGACAGCTCTCTGATGCTTATCTTGTGGCAGATGAATTTTGGAGTCTGTGTGTTGGCTGGCTGTAGTGGAGTACTTTTTTGTGGCTGATTACCGAGAGAGCTGGAGTGACAAGTGAGTTCCAGTGTGCAGCCGCTGGGGGCTGAAGCTCGACTGGATCCCAGGCTCCCTTGGCCTTTGATTTGACTGGGGGAGAAAGTTAACTTTCTCTGTTCTCCAACAAGTGCTCTTATTCGCCACTACGTCTTTTCCATCTTCTTCTTCTTCGACTTTATATGAGAAGAAGAAGAAGAAGCATAGGGTGGGTTGGGCTGTCTCCTGTATTCGCTGAAAGCAAAATCTGCCAGACCATAGTCAGCATGACGAACATTCTTGTTCGTCTTTTTCTTGTTCCACAATTCGGTATACCTTTCAGTCAGACTTTGGTGAAATTTCTATATGCTGTAACCATCACTTCAGTCGTCAACCCTTTCAAAGTGTATCTCTAAAAGGAAAATATGGAAAATGGTGCCGGAAATTTCGGACCAATTATTCACTTCCGCCTCTTTCATGACAATAGCTTTGTAATTTTTTTTCTTGGCTGACTGACTGACTGACTTCCAGCAGCCTTGTAGAAAAAAGAGTAGATTTTATATAGACTCTCTCCAAGTTACTACGTCAGAGCCAAAAGAAGCTTCTGATTTATTTCAACTGAGGCCATGTTGCATTTGCAGCCGAAAATGGCATTTTTATCAGTTGCTATTTTTATGCGCAACCCAAGTAACCTTGACAAGTCTTTGGCCGTTTCCCTTTTCACACTGTAAATAACAAGGTTTATTTGGAACAATTTGGCAAAGTGTCCATTTTGGAGATTGGTAACCTGGAGTGATGTAAAGCAGACGGGAGAGGAGAGACTTGAAAGGATTAAAAGGGGAAAGACGAAATTGACGTGGAAACAAAGGGAGAGGACGTGAGGAAAAAGTGAAACAAGCTAGATTGCTTCTCGTATATATTAGTTACTAGAAAATTTCTTTAGTAAAACCCTATAATCCTATTTCCCTTCTCATCAGTCAGTCAGTCAGTGGATATGGAGGCGAAATTGACTGATAGAATGTGATGAGGTGCTATCTTGAACTACAAGTAGTTGGCATATGTTTTCTAGAAACACTAGAAACGTGGGAACTTACTAGATCGAGCCATGAGTATGTACAAGAATCAACTTTTCCACTGAATTTAAGAACCACTCCATAAAAGTAATGCGATTTATATACAAGTGAATTTGAAATGTTCCTTGGAATCAAATTGGCATTTTTAACACCTTCAAAAAGAAGGCTTTGGCTCCTAGTAAAAATTCACCCATAGATTTTTTCAAAGGGGCCCTTGTGGAACTATGCACCTTCTCCAATGCAACATGTACATTTAATCCGCTGTATGCTTCCTTTTCTACTCGAGTACACATGAACGAACCTTATATTGCAACCCGGGCTCAAGTACCAAATCGAAGCAAAGTTGCAGCAGAGCTTCTTATACTGTGGTTTTGGGTAATATCGAACAAAGTCACGTTTGCGCCTAAGCTATATACAGCTTGCTGATTTGATGGTTGTTTCAGGTGCATGTAATACACGTAGACGATTGCTGAGGTGTGTCTAGGCACATGTTCTTCTATTTTTTGCTCCGCTTGATACACAAAGTTTCGATCCAATTCACAGCCCCAGTTCCATAATGGTTCACGTATAAATATAGTCAATTTTTAGTATAGGCTTTTTGGATGCAGCATTGTTTCTGGAACGGTTCTGACCAACAGCAACAAGACAACAAAATCCAGATGGCCTCCGTGTTTGCACTCGACTTTGATAATGTCAAATTGTGTTTGCGGTATCAGGGCAATCTTGGGCATGCAAGTGTTAAGCGAAATGAGACTAAAACTGACTGACTGAATCAAGGGAAATTGCCAACTTTACTGAATAGAACTTTTGGCCGAACAAAAAGCACCAAAAGATATTGTAGCCCCAGTTTTGTATTTTTATTATAGCCTTGGGGCAGCATGGACTTGAGGCTTGGAGCCTGAATTTCGAGATATGTAGCATCGGTAAAGTACCTTCGGTTGTGAATATGAATAAAACATTTATTGCATGGATTTCGATTTGGTGGTGGTGCTGATGGAATTTGCCGCTATCTACTTGAGAAATGGTGGTAAATGTGTAGTACATTATCATTTATAGATTTCTTGCCCGAATCGAGTGATTCTAGAATGAATTAAGGGTTTGGACCGCAAGTATAGAATATGGCTGGTGCGTTACAAAAATTGAGAAACCTAGCTTTGCTAGAATCTAGAACTAATCGTATAGATGCACTTGGTTTCTTGGGTTGGCTTGTACCTGGACAAAATGTTGGGGTCTTCATTGGCGATTTTTTCGAAGCAATTACCTTCGTTTAAGCTTCAGTGTGCTTGTTAAGGTGAAGACAAAGTTGGAGGATAGTGCCGTGAAATCTACAACTTTTAGGGCAACTTGAGGGAAGAATTCGCGGGCAATTATTTACTGGGCTGTACTTTCTTCCTTTGCCATGCTTGTGAATAGGGCGAAATGTGGGGTCGGTTGGCGAGTAATGAGTCTATAAGAGATCTCGTCTTCATTACAACAAAAGAGCTGGTGAATGGTTGAAAGACATCAAGTACTTTTAAACAAATTCTCACAGTGGAACTTGGAGAAAGCGGATGACAAGTTAAGAGAGTGAATGGCGAGTAAAGGAGGGCACGTCCGACAGACAGACTTTCTCTCTGTGGGCTTTTATCGAAAGCAGTGAATACTGTGTTGAATTGATGGAATCTGTTGGAATTGACCTAACAAAAGGACTTTTGGCTGTGAGAAGGCATCGATCACCAGTTGAATATCGCCAAGTTGCTATGCATCCTAACGTTACAAGAAACTTGAACCCACACACATGTCTGATGACTGTTGGATAAATGCTTTACGATAGTTAAAGGTGAATGGTTGGTGTAGATGTAATTTGAGGAGGAGAGAAACATGAAATTCGTATTGGGAAATTTTTGCGGAATTTTTAAGAAAGAGTGGAGAATAACGTGCAAATGCTCGTATGTATTTTGGTTCCTGTCAAGACTGTCTGATGAAGCACAAGACCTTTGGAAGAATGTTGAAGACAGTGCAATTTCAAAGAAACTTCTGGCGATGATAGCTTTAATAAGACTGGAGGAGGAGGAGTACAAAGATTCGCTAAGGGAAGACAGACCAATGTACGAAATTCAGTTAGAAGATCTATTTGCCCAGAATAGAATATTGAGGTGAATTAAAAGCCTCCCACGTACACATTTCCGCGCAATGTACGTATATTGTGGAACATTTCACGAAATGGGATTCCGGACCGTGCAGGAATTCTGCCGGGCTGAATACAATACAGTGGGATTGATGTTGATGACTTCCTGCAAAAAATTTCGTGCTATTGTGAAAATTCCACGAGCGTAGGAACCATAGTTATCATATTCTGCCTGTGGTTTACTAAGAGCTGGCTGATATTAACGAGGGCAGATATTAAAAATTCTTGAACGTATTTAGCACTTGATGCTGTTGAAGAAGACAATAGAATGTTGTGACGCTAGTGAAAAAATAAAAATCCTATTTTGCAGGGGTGAAAGAACTGTTTTGCTATAGCTTCCACGGGCTAACGTGACAATGACGTAGACGGGTGAAAGCAAGATGGAAAATTACGTTTGGATCCGAGTTTATGGACCGTCAGTAACCAATTAAGACTAACATAAGCGAGATCGAAAAATCTATCAGTTGCATTGAAAAAACTTAAAGCTGAAAATAAAAACTATTCTTAAAAAAATGTAGGTCATGCAAAATGTCCGTGTTTCAAGTATATGAAAGCTATTCATCTCCTCTGTCTCTTGGTCGAAGCACTAGATTGGTTTTGCTGGCTAGTTTCGACATCGCTGAGGCATGACTGCAATTTAAAAAGTGTAAGTGTAGAGTGCTTAGATGCTGGCACAACATTGTCAACGTTTCCACATACCAGTCCGATTGAGGTGCTATCATTGTCGTCCACAGTGGTGGTAGCTTCAGACTTGTCCGAAGACACCGAGTCATTCGTATTCGTATCTTCATCTACTGTCATGGAGGCGGCTGGACGCTTCTTAGGCTTAGGCTTTTCTTTGTCTTTCTTTGCAAGGGCTTGTCTTAGTGGGACTGCGTCTATCCTGAAGTCTCGAGCTGTGCTTAGCTTAGTACCAGCATGGAGATTTATCTTGAAAAGCAAAGGATATTTAGAATATTGAGCGTCAATTTGAAAGCAGTTACAAATTCAATTCTTTTCTTACATTGATCTTTTGACTCAAGGCGTAGACCTTTTCATCATACTTTTCAACCTGAAAAATGAGTTCCGGTATAGTCCTTGACTCCTTCATGAACTTTTGTCTCAACGCTGCGGAAATTCGGCCGTCCTTTTTGTGTTGCAGAAGCTCGTTTGCCTTTTCTCGGTTGATGATCTGAATTGTTATAAACAGATTGAGTACCGCTTGTTTCAAAAACTGTTAGTATAAAATAAGTAACAAACGTAGTACCTCCACGTGATTGATGAAATGCTCAACATAAATTTTTAAATCTTTACCGATTAGCTTCACAAGTCCCGAATATCTAAAGGGGAATCACAAAATCACAACGATAATTTATGATTGCCCACGCTATCCGTGACCCATTCGTAAATTCAAAACTTACTTCCTCGCTGTGAAGGGAATCTTGTTTTTATTATGATATTCACACAGTTGCTCAGCCAAGAGGGTTGTGTTGGCAAAAATTTGGATGATCAACCGTATTAATATGTCGGTGGTTGGGCCTGCAGGCACTGCTGATTGTATCAATTCGTTCGTTAGGTTGACTGAGCCGATCAGCACACCGCAGATTTTGTCCCGGATGTCGTCAACTTGGCCTAAATTGTTTAACAAGGGTTGTACTCGTCATTTGAAGAAATACATGTCGTAGAATATTTAGTTCTATAAAGAAATTGTACCTTTTTCATAGTATTGGCTCTGAATTTTAAGTTTTTTCGCAATGTTATCAAGAATCTGCAGTGATTCTTCGAGATGGCATCCAATAGTGCATACGACAGTGGGTGACGTTTCTTCATTGATTAACCAATACATCTGCCGTCGAGATGAACCCGGAGTAGAACCGTCGTTCTGAAAGTTAGTTTTTCGAATGAATTAAGTTTTTTAGTGATCAAATTTAAATTTTCAATGTGTATCATAATTCACCTCGTCATCAACTGTTCCCAAGCATGCATGAGCCGCTGCTGCAACTTTGAAAAATTCGGCTTCAGCCCGTTTCCCCAGCTTTACCCCGTACGAAAGAATACATTTAACAGCAGACTCCGCAAGTTCTGGAGTAGGAGGGCAATTCTCCTTAGAGTTTTTTACAAATTCCATGGTCCACTCGAGAACCTAATCACCGCATGACCATCAAATGATGAGCTTGTACAATCAAATAAGGTATTGCAGAATCATTATAAAAAAAGAAACTTACTCTAGCCAAGACGATTACGTGGCCTGGAGTAAGCATTGAACACATAACATTCATAGCTTCAAACAAAATTTGTACATGTTTTGCTGCCCTGGGACCATTGCAAAGTTGGTCTATTAGGTCAATCCAGACTTTGACAAAATCATCAAACAAGTCTTCCACTTCTTTATCATCAAATACTTCCAGATCTGTTGAAACCAAAATTTTTAGATATATGATTCCTCACTGTGGACGCAACGAATTGATTCTGTCATGAAATACAACAGGCTTACTAAGGTTTCGCAGAACAATGCTCTTCGGCAGCACGTTTTGACTGCACATAAACTCCATTAATTCAAGCACAACTTCGAGCCTTAGAACACTAAGTGGAACTCTCAAATTTAGTTCTTCTACAATTTGAATTTCCTCTGTGGCATTCGAGTTTTGGCTTTCCTGTTGACTTTGCTCTTTGCAGCATCGTGACCATAATTCTCTGTAAGGAAGTAAAGTTTAGCACCAGTAACACTTATCTATCGCATTGTTTGAAACCCATGAATCTCACCCGAGAATTTCAGAGAACGTAGCAACGACATCTTGTGGCTTTCGCTCGCGTTCACCTATAGATTCGCCATCCTGTAGCTTCTGAACTTTGCCACGAATTACGGACAAAATCAGTCTCTCAAATTCAGCATCGAATCCAGCAGTATTTCCGCCAGAAGAAGAATGGTTGCTAAAATGGGGATACTTTCGTTATTTTGATTGTTCCACCACCAGATAGTAAATTGCTTTGTACTTACGAGCTGAATTTTCGAAGTACTTCTAGAGAACTTTCAGAAGTGATGATGTGGTGGTAAGAATTTTGTGAAACCTTATCATCCTTCCCAGGTGATTTTTTGGCAGCCGCATCAGAATCCTTTGAGCTGTTACTGTTAGAAAGGTTAGAGTTTTGGTGCGGTCCTTTTCCAACCTTTTTCTTGTCACCTTTCCCCTTCTTGTTCTTTTCATCCTTTTTATCTTTGTCTTTTGTGACTTTGATCGTCTGTTGGGACACATCAGAATTTCGATTAGTACTTATTTTACACGAGAAAATATTGAATTTTACCTTAAGACTCCGTTGTAAGATACATAATTTCGAATGGAGACCATCGACTGAACCACTTTCTGAGCAATTTTCTCGAAGTGCAACATATTCCATTAAAGCTTCTACAGTCTCCATCAGCAAACGAATCAGCTCATTCCTAGCTTCCTCCGTACACTCAGGTCGCATCAGTACTCCTGCGTCAGGAGCGCTCAGCACACTCGAAGCTGCCTAAGAATACAGATTAATTGTAAGCAGACGAGAGTGGACGTAATTTCACAGAGATTTGACTTACCACATCCAGTTCTTCCAACTGTATCTTTAGTACCATATCTATCCACTTTTGTAGCATTTCTTCGCATCGAAGTAAACTTTCAGGTTCATCGTCTGCACATTTTTTATACACACGACGTCCCCGAAGGACAACAAAACTGACACATTGTACCAAGTGCCCTAGTTGTTCCTGAAGAGAGCAAGAAAATCACATAGTAAGACAGATGAAATTCATGAAATTACACGACTGAAATGGAATACTTACTGCTCTTTTCACGTTCGATCCTGAAAGATCCAATAGACCGTGGTAGCGAAAGTCGTCGTTTGTTTCATCAACGTACTTTTCCATGTGTGATAACAAATGAGCGCAGATTACTTTGATCAGTTCAGGGTTCTTCCGCGAAACGTCATGCAACCCTGAGTAAGGAAAACGAAATCAGTTATATGTCAGGAAAAAAATTAAAAATCAATCAATACAATCTCCGAAAACATACCCAGATACAACAACTGCCGAACTTCACTCGGCTGGTTGAAAAAAGTCTTCAGCACCCACAGGACTTCAACGCAAAGTCCTTCGTTTTCTCTAGCACTTCCGAGCAGATCTACTTGAGTTTGTGACATTTGTGTCGTGAAACCTCCCTGACTTTCGCTGTACTGGCTTCGAGGAATCGCCCCTACAATCTTTGAGTTGGACAGTAGCAGAATCATTATTTGTGCCGTCACTCGTCGTGCCTCCACAGACCTAGTGAATGCGACAAACAATTAGTCGTCTCAACGGCATCTGGACTTGTTTTGCAAATCACTGCTTACTTATGAACAGTTTTTCTCAGCATGCCTAAGAGTTGATTGAGCAAATTCCGTGAAAGCTGTAATGGTATCATAAGCGCCTTGACTACTGGCGCAGCAGATTCAACTGTCATCAAGGGAAGCTTGTGTATCAACTCGACTATCCTTTCGGAAAGGTTGGTTTGCACTATTTCCTTCACCATGGATTTCAAACAGACCGCAAGACAACCTGAAAAATGGGTTGAGAGAAAGCATTTTACAAGCTTGAAGGCAACAGAACCCTGATAATAGTGTATTTTGCTTTTTGATGCTTACACATATGAGCCGCAGATTTACTGTTTGACAGCAGTTCCTCAATAACAGTTTTAAAATTTGACGGACTTTTCTTGATGAGTGCTGCCAGTATATAGCTTCCAAGCTCCTGGCAACTGCCAATATGTACAGAAAGTTTGGGCTTGTCAACACTCAGCAACGAAAACGCCAAATGTTTCAAACCATCCAGCATGAAATCCAGCTCGGATGACCTACAATATTATGATTTAGTCTCACACCTCTGAGAAACGTTAAATACCACTCGTTTGAATTACCTGGCCTCTATAATATCTTTGAAGACACTTGAATATGTCTTGGTTACGGTTCCACGGATAGATCCATACCACGCAAATTTTTTGGAATTTTGCTCGTCTTTGAAACTGTCCGAGATAGACAGGGTGAGCCCATCAACCACCTGCATTCAAACGATTGACTATTGATTAAAATCTCCACAACGATTCCTCCACACAGAAACCTGCCATACCTGCTGCTTGAACTGGGCGATGCTTGTCAATCCAAGGGCAGTAGACAGTAAAAATGGAGTCATAATCAGTCTGTCGTCCATGCACGAACTTTTGATCCGCTTAACGATCAGCTTCGCCAATGACGCTTCCAGTCCAGCTATATTCACCACGTGGAAGACAACGTTTCCCAACGCTTTCCGAAGCTTGTTGGAGACTACTTGTGTGTTTGCTACAGTCAGCAGTTAGTATTATTAGAGAACCACTCAAGTTTACATAATCGATTCTGTTGTACTTACATTGATGTTGTGTGCTCACTTCCGGCGTAGCGAAATTTACCGCTTGAAAATAGTTGTTAAAAACTTCCAAAACTTTCTCAGCCAACTGATCCTTGCTAAGGAGTAACAAATGGTGAGCTACAGCTGGCACTGCCAGATGATCCATTTTCTTGATAGATTCTGAAGCCTTTTCAATTACTGCTTCTTGGTCGGTCAAATCCAAACCGGGAAATCGCCTGCAACAAGTTTTATATCAGTAATCAATGTAAATTGTATTTCAACACACTGAAAAAACGATCACCTGATTGCTGAAACTATGTAGGCAGCATTCTGAGACGTCCATTCTATACGGCAAAGTTGATTGACAACAGTCGTTTTGAGCTCTTTTGGTTGAAGCCAATCATCATCATACGGTATGCTTTGCCTCGAATTCAGAGCTTCCATGATTTTGGAAAAGATTTCTACCCACCTGAAAATCTTCCAGATGTAAGATATGTCCACATATAAAATTGTTCTACCTAGAGTGGAAATTCATTTACTGAGCAGGCATATCTTCCTTTTCCGGCTTGCGGAGATAGTCCATGCAATACGTCAAAGCTCCAGCAAGACCCTTTGTCGGCAACTGGTCCAAGTTGCTCAACAACTGTTTCGAAATATCATCCAGGTCATCAGAGGATATATCATGGTTATGAACTGCCAGGTGCAATACACACCGTACAATCTGCAAAGTACAGAAATTAGCTTCCACTTCTATCCAACTGAATGCCAGCGTTTACTATTTGATACCTGTTCGGCAGCAAGACTGAGATCATCATTATTAGTGTTCTGACTACACTGTTGCCCATCAGATGACCCGACTATGTCAACTGCCTTCTTGAGTATTTCCTTTCTCTCGTGTTTGTCAGTTCGAAGAAGTAGTTCTCGGAACTGTCTTTCGGGCTGAAATACAAAAACCATATCAAAATTATTTTACTAAAGTATGAAAATCAGTCGAAAATTAATAAAATTTCTTACAGCACGAGACTGAAAGATTTTCCTGAGTTCATCTGAAACCGGGTCTGTGTCAGCGTCTACTTGTGACATTTTGACACTTGGGCTTTTGTACCCTGCGAGGCTACTTTTCAGAAGGTTTTTTTCAGAATTCCTCAGACTATTTTCAACAACACCAAGAGTTATCCGAACGTCTGAAAACTTTTTGGAAAACACATGCAAAGGGTCCTCATATAACCTCTGATCATCTGATCCAGTAAAACATGTGCAGGCTGAAACCTGCAGAAAACGGCAGCAAAGAATCAGGTTTTTCCCACGCAAACTATGATTTACGCGCGCTGGCCAAACCCATAGAGTTTTTGCTACTCGATGACTACGATCTAAAAAACGTTTGCTCCAAAGTTAAGTTTCACATCACGTTCGATTCCCTTCTATAAACACTGAACATTTTCATCCAACTGACCACTTTTTAAATATCTTCAATTATAGATTGCTGTAACTTTTTGTACAGTTCTACTAGAAACACGTCTAAAATTTTTAGGCGTCCAAACCAAGGTTAAATGGCACTACAATTTGCTCTTGAACGCTTGTTTATTCACACAACTCTTTGGCTTCTACACATGCAGTTTTCATCCCGCGACAAAAGCTAAAACGAAACTGAAAAGAGTTTCATTCGTCTATATTAGGAAAAAGAAGGCGTGGGCGGAAGAAGTTAGCGTGGCTCAAAAGACATTCAAGATTCATGGGAACAATTCCTGTCAACCTTTTTGTTCATACATGGAAACTTTAATCCGAGGTTTTGGGCAATTGAGCCAAATATATACATGGCCCGAGTAACCTTATTAATGGTTTCAAATAATCCCATGCCATCTGACTGACTCACTTAAAAGCTTTTAACTTGCTTCCTTTTCTGTATCCACGGATTCCTTATTACGCTAAAATATATTCATGACACGAGAACCTAGTAAGGTTGACATGGAACGCCATTTCAATGATGATATCTTCCCGTGCTGGCATACACGTTCCTGTATTATGTGATCGTTAAACGAATCCCAAAACGGTATGGAGCAGGAGCTTAAAGCTTGGATTTTTTGCTCAAATCGACTGACTCTTTTTGATCGTTGTTCGAATGTAACGCACGCTAGTGCATAACACGATCGTCATTTTCGCAAACAAGTTGCTTCTTGGCACCTCTTCCCCATCAAGATTCTATTAACATCTTGTGTATTCTATACCAGTAGGAAAATATAGCTTCCAAGTAGGAGTAAATGTAAAAGTTATTATTATAGAATCTACCACAGCCGGTCTAAAGCGGCAAGCAATTGCCGCTTGCCAATTTCTATCCAATCTTCACGTCATTCCGTCGCCGTATGCACACTCTCTTACCCTTTTGTTTCTCCAATCAGCAGCTATTAGATTCCGGTAGTTGCTTAAGTTTTATTAGTTGATTTTTACTAGTTTTTAATTTTTAATACCGTTCAGTAATTAAAGCAGTTATTGGTTTCATCAAGACGAAGTTTCCAAAGTATCCCCGTCAAAGTGTAGTGAAAGGTTGAGCCGCTTTTTTTGATATTTCGCAGCCGGTGTCATGTGTCAGCTCAATTGACCCTGCAAAAATAAATTAGTCGGCTTTAAGTGATTTATCTTCCTTCTCTTTTGACGCTTGCACAATCCAATGACTCCGGCGTTCTGAGAAATGGAGCGCAAAGGGTCAACAAGCGGAAGTGGACGCTTTCGCCGAACTGACTCCACCGAAGACAACCGCAGGTCTCCAACGCCCAGTAAGATTTTTTGAACGCATTATATTATATGTTTGCCAAGTGTGGCAAGATGTCACCAACATAATTTTTGTGTCATCAGAATGGTGGAAACCGGCAATACCGCCCGAAACGTATCTATGGGAAGAAGTTCGGAGAAAGCGTCAGAAGGGAGGATACCCTTGGACCTTACTTGGAAAAAGCGAAGGCGATGATGACGAGTAAGTACTCTTTAGATTTGATAGCTGTTTCTGATTGTAAGATGGCTTTTTGGAACTTGAAATTATAAGTACAACTAGAATATAAAGCTGCCTTTGGTTCTGATGTGATTCATGAATCCACCTGTTGGACAGGCAGCCAATAAGCTTCCTACGATCTTCCATCTTTGGTTCACGATGACGTGACAGCGATTGACTCGGAGAAACTTTAATTTTCTGCCACTTGGAATAATTTGGCAGCTGACCATCTACGAGCATTCAAAGATTTCGTCTGCAAGCATTTGTTTCTGTGAATGACTTCACAGTTCATAATTTCGATAAACGGTGACGCTACTAGCGTAGAATATCTCTCGAGTTTCTTGCTCTATGCATTGATATTGATTTAACACACCTTGAAGCCATCTTTATGAATCAGCCATTACAATATCCAAGTATAAATATTTCAGCAAAGATTCTCGCGAGCAAATATCAATTCCAGAACTCACAACTTTGCTGACTGGACAAAATGTATATAGCTTTCGAAGCCATTGCCATTACGTTATGAGCAAATGCGTTGAACATCATCAAGCTGTTAACACGGGGGGGAATTACGGTTCACTTCAAAGTTGATGATTTATTGTCTCCTTGACTAAACATTCGTGTTCGAATTTCTCTGGCCAAAGTCTGCAGCTCTTGGGTTCGTTGATGTTATCGGAGCAAAGCCGAACGAGAGTGGACAATTTCGGCAGACTTTCTCGAGTAAAAAGATTGCAAAGATTCGCCAACATTTATATGACTTCTAGTTCAAGTCGGTAGTAGTTGGAGAAGCATGTGCTGACACTGTTTCACAATTTTGTTTTTGGCAAAGATCTGAGATAGTGTGGGCCGCCGCTGCCGCTTAAATAATATATACCAACGAATGCTAATGTTGGCTCGAAAGTCGGGGCAACTTTGAACAACGCTGTTACAAGTACAACAGGATGACATTATATAGTCTTGCGCTCCCATAGTATTTATGCCCTTCTTCTTGGCTGTCGAATAGATTACCAATGCTCTATCACAAGAAACCCAATTGCTTCAAAGTCGACATTATATATATTTGTACTGAGGAAAGCAATGGCGGATCTCCCGACGACGACGAGCCAGTCAGCCATAATAGTTGAGTCAGTTACGAGATGTGAGCCAAGGATAGTAGCCTGATTTTTCTAAAATTAGCCCCGTTTCCCGTTCTCGTCTACGTGACGTGTGTGAGCATAGTAAAGTTTGGTCGCTGCTCTAGTAAATCCGTTTTTTAGCCTTTGATTGTCCAGTCAGTCGTCTGCGAGCAAGGCTTTCCCTGTTCCCAAGTGTTTCGTCTCCCTCGGAGATATGGGCTGGATCCATGGAAAAACCTTACGTTTTTTGTGGCTGTCAAGTGTACCCTTCAGCGTCTGCTGGGCCTAGTTCGAAAAAGTCCGGCTGGGAGTGGGACATTGCCACGCCTAGACCCAAATCCAAAAAAATATCACAGTCCAATCCAGCCTTTCCCAATCCGAAAAAATTTGATATGGATCAAATCAACAAGAGATACAGGTGAAAGTCCCATATTCACTTAGACACAAAAGTACTTTTGAGTACTTTTAAAATTCAAAGATCAAAGATGGAAGTCATAGTTTCTGTTCTAAAAATTTAATAGCTGCATTTTGTTCCACTAATATGTTAGTTCAGGAAGTTGAGGCGAAAATCTGACTTTCACTATTATTACGCACCCTTTAAAAAAATTTACGAAACTAGAACAGTAAAAAATTGCAAACTTTCACTAGCTTCAAAGACATGTACATACATCCGAATTGTGAGTAGATTACTTTTGTAAAAGAGCACAGGAAATCAAGTGCAAGCAAATATATACGGTTGAAGAAAAAAAACATAAATATTTATAAATGCACCTGTCAGTGTATTGATTTCTTGAAGCTAATCTTAAAGATGAATACAAGCTTCAAAAAAATATTTTTTTGCCTTGTGAACTCAATTCAATATTTTTCCCAACAGTGAAAACCTTTACGAGCCAGTCAACCCGCCACCTTTATACGGGGACGAATATCGAAAACCGAAAGAACATGACACAGCCTCGTTGGACGAACGCATGATCGATATCCCACCGGAAATCGACGTGAGTCTTGTAGAATATTTGATATTCTTTTGAAATAATATTCTTGTAGCTTAATTGTAAACCTTTGTTCTTCTTCTTCTGAAGATTATCACATCTGACGGACTCGACGGCCTCGACAAGCCTGACCCCCACGACCGCGGCATCGACGGCGACCGAGAATGGAAGAGCTTCAACGCTGACCGCGAAGATGCCTTGTACCCAAAAACGTCCTTCACTGCTGGTATCAGAAACCAAGAACTTCCGACTCATGGCGAGACTTCAAGCGTCCGCCCACTTACCAACAAGTCCATTAGCTTCGCCCCCGACGTTCCTCCAGACGATGAGGAGCCTACAACCAGCGCTGACGCCGCCGAAACCGCCCAACAGGTTCCAGTTCACAACACTTCAGAGCAGGTTCCTCCAAAGGCTGACGAAGAAACCGAAGACGCTGTTCCGTCCGCAAGCAAACCAAGTGCCCTGCAACAGCTAAAGGCGAAGGCTGGCGCCATGAAGCAGAAATTCAACAAAATATCCATCCCCGTGAAACCAAAGTTTAACCAATGGACAAATATCAAGTTGACCAAAGGACGAGCAAAGCCAAAAACGGCTCAAAGCGACGTGTCTGACGGACCAGTAGCAGCAGACCAAAAAGTACCTGAACAAGGCGGCGGTGGATGGACAGAACCTTTGTCTCTGGTTCCTGAGCCTGATCGACCAGCAGATGCCAAAATGGAAATTGAGCCTGTTGAAGAATATGTCAATCCCAA
Organism: Sphaeridia pumilis; assembly: GCA_034698345.1. Taxonomy (NCBI): domain Eukaryota; kingdom Metazoa; phylum Arthropoda; class Collembola; order Symphypleona; family Sminthurididae; genus Sphaeridia; species Sphaeridia pumilis. Next base: position 46,124 of record JAQGBJ010000037.1, read on the forward strand.
TGATCCATTTGACCAGTTTTTCGCCAAGCAGGAGACTTCGCAGTCAGATGCTGAAGCGGCCAAAAAGAAGGCTGCTGAAGAACTAAAAAAATTGAAGGCTCTAGACAAGGAACAAAGACAGAAGGAACAAGAGGAGCTCAAAAGGCTCAAGGCTGAAGAAAAACTTCAGAAACAAAAGCAAGCAGAGGAAGAGAAAATCCAAAAACAAAAACAAGCCGAGGAAGAAAAAGTTCGAAAGGAACAGGAGAAGCTTGAACGAGAAAAGCAACAGGAAGAAGAACGGCGAGTCAAAGCTGAGGAAAAAGCTAAAAAAGAGCAGGAACAGGAACAAATTCAGCAACAACAGGAACAAGAAAAGCTGCTTTTGCTACAGCAACAACTTCAAGATTATGAAGAATTTGAAAACCCACCTCCAGTTCAACAACAAGAACAACAAGTCCAAAATCAAGCTGCTCCGCAACAGCCTGAAAATCCACCAGAAAAGACAGCCTTCAAAGACACTGTTGCCAGCTTCTTTGGCCCTTCATCGACATCCAAGCCTTCTGCCCAAGAACCCAAAACGCCAGAAAAGAAGCGCAAACTACCTTCCTTTGAACTTCCAAAATTCAAGCGGAGCAAGACACCACCGTCTCGAGGAGACCAGCCATCAACTTCAAGGTTCCCATGGAAAGGTCGCTCAGGACCCGCCGAAAACCAGCTCGCAAACCAATACAAACGTGAATTGGAGGACAGAGAAACTGAATCAACGCCAGAACCTCAAACAACAACTCTACGTGAACCTCAGATCCTCATAACCCAACCTTCCATCGAATCAGGATCCATCGACTCGTCTTCGATTCAAGCCACTTCGTCCTCTTATCCTTCTTACCAACTCCTCGACGGAGTCCCCGAAGGAGGTGAAGCCGACCAAGAAGACACCAGCTCCATGTCCGACCGTCAAAGAAAGTACAAGGAAAACCTCGACAAATTCAAACGGAACCTAAACACCTTTGGTAATAGATCCAAAGCAATTGCGGCTAAAACCGGTCGCGGAATGAAAACATTCGGACGTGGAGTCAAGAATTTTGGAGTCAACGCCGTCCAAGAAGTAAAAGCCAAGCAGGAGGCTGTCAGACAACGTGACGCCCAAAAAAGAGCTGAGGCCGAAGAAGGCGGCGACTATTATCAACCTGCAAACAACAATCAAAAGACCATTAAGTTCCGCTTCGCCCGTCGAGACAACAAACATCATTCACCAAGACCAGTACCTGCTGAACCAGTCGCTGATGAGCCCATCCATGACTTTGAAGAACAAAACCAAAGACCGCCAAAAGCCCCGAGACAGCCGCCAAGACCTCGACTTTCCTCCAGAGACAGTCCAAAAAGCTATCCTGTCCATGAACGCAAAAACCGTAAACTGCCACCTGGCGGCGACGGCGGCGACGCCGCCGACGACATGGACGTTCTGCATAGAAGTCAAGTCCTCGGCAGGGCAGACAGAGACTGGGAGTCTCCACTGGACCTCGCTCCAAGCCGCGACCAATCTGAAGAGCCTTGGGGAACAGCTTCAAGTCGCGGTTCGCCTCCAGGCTCTTCCATGGCTTCGTCTTCAATCATGAACAGAGCCGGAAGACATGGCGTACTTGAAGAAATCGATTCTGATGAATTCTTCCTCCGAGAACGTGGCATTTCTGAAGGCGAGGATGAAGAAGAAGTCAATAGATTGCTAGTTGAAGAACTTCGTCAAGCTTTCAGACCAACTTTGCGAAACGCCTTGGACGATTTTGACATTCAGCCTTCAACTCCGTCTCCGAGATCAGCGCCCAAGAAACCTCCAAGGAAGGCGCCTGAAGTTGGTAACAATTTCCAGACCTTCCCGCCCGAACGCCCCAAACGTAGCCGAAGAGCTCCAGGATACGTTTCAGCTTACATCAATGAGAATCCTGAAGAAGCTGAAATGATGGATGACATGCTCGAGTCTCATGAAGACAACATGGAGATTATTGGAGCTGTACCTGAAGACGACGACGACGACCTTGAAATTGACATGAGAATCGCTGAGGATGACGAAGGCATCCGAAGGGTCAAGGAAGAACTTCGGAAACTTGACCAAGCCTTGGGAGACGACGACGATGATGATGACGGCAAATACCAACTTGTTAGTGACCATCCATCCAAGCCTGAACGTCATAAGCGAAAGAAGGTCATCAAGCACCCACCAACGCCTCAAGCCTTTTACTACAACACAATTGCGGCCAACGAATGGATGCGTGATTTAGAAGACCAAGTTTTGCCGTCTGGTGGCAATGATGAAGTACCTGAATTGGAACCTCTTCCTGTAGCTCCAAGGAGAGCCAAAAGTCGATCTGAAAATCAATTGGAGGAAGAAGACAAGTTAATCGGCCAAGGCGACACCAGCCTCCACTCATCCCGCTTCGACAATCGCGACTTTGAAGACGAAGACGAATTGGCTTTTATGGACGAACCCGGCTACGCCGTTGTTACCCGCAGGGTGACGCCTGGTACTGATGACGTCCCCAAAAGCTTGCCAAGAAAAAAGAAGCAAAAGCGCCCCAGCAGTAAGGGAAACAGCCTCAAGCGCCAACAGCAACCCCCGACTTCATCCGATCATCAGTTACTACCATCAGGTTCAGAAGGAGGCGGCAACGCCTTCTTCTCCTTGCCACGATTCACTCCAAGGACCTTCCATATTGTACCTCCGACAAGACCCCACCGCAACTACAGCACTTTGGGACCTCGAAGACCTCCGAGAGACAAAAAGACAAAATCTACTAAACGAAGTCAACTCCAGCCAGCTGATTCGACCCCTGCCGCCGGCCCCTCTCAACAGCTACAACGCCCAGTAACGCCGTTGACTCCTGCAGCCAGCCCAGCTTCAGCTCGTAGTGGTGGAAGTCGACCAGGATCTTCAATGCAAGGACGTCCTCTGCCACCTCCGCCGAGACCTGAACGACCTGCCCCGCTGAATAACCTGGATCAGGCGACTTTGGAGAGGCAAGCGCTAAAGGGGCGACATTACGCCAATTTTGACGATGAAGACCTCGACGATTTTGAAGTTCATGAGGAGCTGGTGATAGCCAAAAACATTTCACTTCTAATGGACTCGGATAGCGCTTTGGGAAGCAATAATCGGGTGGCGACCAGTACCAGTGATATCAATGTGGCGGTTCAAACCGATCCACTTAATGAAGACGAATTTGAGCTCAATATTCATGACATTGAAGCGTTCGAGGATGCTCGTGATAGGACAGACAATAAGTACAGGTGACTTGAAAGCTTGATTTTCATTTTCAGCTAGATTGAAATATTCCATTCTTGCATGGCTTTGCTTTTCGTAGGATTAGAAAGCATGAATATCAATGACGCATGTTGTGACGGAGCTGCCCTATATTTTGCTCACTAGATTCACTATTTCAAGGTGAGTTTTCACACTGGAATGTTGTAATTACCTGTAAGAAGCTAAAAAATACTGAGTTTCTTAATGATTTTAACAATCAACTCGTTGCAGTCCCCGTCAACCCTCAGATGACGCCTCAAATCGACCTGTGCCGCCCCGCCCACCTCCACCAACGATCCATCAAAACGTGCCACCACCACCACCACAACCTCAGCAACCAATAGTGATACAGCCACCGGAAATTGTTTTTCCCACGAGATTGCATTTGGACGAATTACAAGTAGATGTACTTCGAGTCAACAATTTGACCGCTGGTAGTTTGTCCCTCACTCAGATCATAGCTCCACGTCTAGAGGTAAGTGTAGTAAAATTGTAAACTTTATGAAAGGCAAGCCGTATAAATATATTTTCTTGTTCCTTAGCTCAACTCCATGTCATCCCGTGGTAACCTGTCTGTAGCTTCGATAACAACACCAAACTTGGCAGTAGATCAGGTAGATTGCTCAAGAGTGTCGGCAGAATCAGCTGATTTCCCCTCGATACCTTCTGAATGCTTCACAAGTCTGTTGAGCGACACTCGGGATGCTGCTGCTAATTCCGGTACTTCTGCAACGGACTCCTCAAATCAACAGCCAAGTCCTGATAAACTGGAGATCCTGAGAGAAGAACAAAATCGACTATCAGCTCAAGGTGATTCAGAAGAATCAAAAAAAGAAACAACTTCCACTTCGACAGATACATCGGCCGTACCCACAATTTCGACGCCAGCTCCTCGAACTGTAGTTAGAAGAACACCATCACTAAGACCTTCTCCGTCACAAGGTTCAACAGCTGGAGATCCAGATCTGGAAGACATTGCTCAGTCGGGTTTGAGATTGGGAAGAGCCCTTACGAGAGTCACTGTAAGAACGTTGCAAGCTGTTTCTGAATATGTTGAAACTGCTACTTCGAACGACCCACAAGTTAGAGAAAAGCAGACGACAAATATGAAAGTGCTCATGTGCATTCTAATGATGTTCATTGTGGGAATTCTTCTGATGGCTCGATCGAGCTCTTCTGAACCTCGGTGGCAGTATTTGTTGCCACCTCAAGATATGTAGCTGATTTAAATTAAAAGTAATCTTGTGGCTTATCAACATTGTGTATACTGTATGCAATGTATGTGAATACATCAGATTTATCCAGGTCTAACGAAACAAGCCTGAATGAACGAGTGAACTTCAGAACTGGAGCTCGATTAACCTGTAGTTGTGTGAAAAAAAGATAGCTAAAGCGGAATTGTTGTTAGTAACAAATTGGTATTGAGCAACTCTTGGAATTGGAGCTAGAAAATGTATCGCTATTGTATGAAGAGAACTTGTTGAGGCCAGGTTAGTTCCGGTGATGTAAATAAACCGTTCTTGTCGACGTCGACTCTTTCTTCGTAAAATTGAGCTTTTAAGCGTAACAACATCAAAAGATTTCAATCCTGACATAATATCAATTAGCGCTCTGAAGCCGGCATGGAATACATGCACACTTCAAAACGATTGAAACGCCTAGCCAGCAGTAGCTGTGATCTACAGATATCCTTGGCTCCAAGCGCGAAACTGTTTTTAAACTTTACCTGCATTTTAAGCGAGACGAGCACATGTTCCAAAAGTTTGTACATCGTCTGTTTATGTTTACATGTGCAAAATTGATTTTGAGTGCTCGTAAAAATTAAGCTGTATCTATTTCAGGAAAATTGAAAAATTGATTGCTTATTGGCAAAACATAGACTTGGATCTGTGATCTAAACCACGAACCAATCATGGGTAAAACTAAAGCTACCACATTCGACCTCGACGACAGTTGCATGATTGTAGATGTTCCTCCTCCTCTAATTGAACTTGACATTGTAAAACCCGTACCTGCCACACCTAAATCAGCTCCATCAAAATCAACGGAACCTCTGAGGGGTATGCCCAAGTCGGGGAGGTTTTGGAAGGCACCAAAGGATAGGTACGCGTATTTTGGATTTGTTTTCTATCACGATACCCTCTGGTTGATGTCATTTGCTATAAATTCTTGATCAACAGAATCCTGACGTTTAATGATCTGTTTTTCAGGGCGTCAAGCATTAAGAAACATAAGCGAGACTCACTGCAGAAGAAGTTGAAGGAAAGATTGGACCGTAAAACCGCACAGGAGTTGTCGCAGTCGATTAGGGACCAATTTGTTGAACAGAAAAGGGCTAGACGGGAACGAGAAGCGGAAAACAAGAAGCGCAAGGAGGAGAATCAAAGGAAATCGGAAATCGTACAGAAAGTAAGTTGTCTAAATTTTGTTGAACATTTTTCTCCTGAATGGTGTCTAGATCAGTTATGATTCATTCTGCTCTCGTTTATTTGCAGATCAACAACACCTCTAAAATCAAGAAAATGAAGAAGAAGCAACTTCGTTTCATTGAAAAGAGGGACACGACTAACATGTGAAGCAGTTTTGTGCAAATATTGTTCGTTCTAAATGTAAAAAAATAAATTTTAATAAAAAATACTGCAGAACTACACGAAAATCATGTGCTTTTATAATTGCTCAGTTGTTACAAAATAGTCCAAGAAGTATCATTATAAGCATGTAATTGATCCCTCTACAGCATATGTAATTACAAAAGTACAAATGGCAAGCAATAATACTAGCAAGTAGACCTTGAAACAGTTACGATCAGTCGAGAGATAAAATTGAGCAATATGTGCATCATTACATTGTGTAGATAGGCAAGCCATAGTTAACTAACGAGGCTTCTGTCAAAAATTGCGTCGCTGCTTGACGAGATTTTAGCACAGCAGTGGCTAAACATTTTTCTCTTGGACGTGGCTTCTTTGGGTCGAATTTGATGAACGAGGGTATCTTCTTGGAACCCGGGAGCCATCTTTGAATCATATCGGTGGTAACACGGTCGCACTCGATGTCAGTGACTTCCCACAAAAAGCCGACAACGCTAGGGCTGGAAAAATATCACGAATTTAAAAGTTATTATTAATCTTCATTGAACTATTCTACCCTATGAAATAAACAATGAACTTACCATGCCGCTATCAGATACGAAGAAACAACAGAATGGGAATTAGCCTTTGGACCGTTATAACGGTATTGACCACTAGAACAACCCATCAGGATAGGAACCGCTTTGCAGAGCAAGCGCTGCAAGGCGAATTCAGGAAAGTAATTGATTCCGCTCCCATGACCACAGTATCTGAAACGAGAAAAATTTATATACTTGAGGATTCATTGATTTTGGCGAATATCCCATAAAACTCCCTTTCATACATCATAACATCGTTGTTTTGAAGAGCATTTTCCATTTCTTCGTATGACGGCTTTCTTGCAACGATACCATTCCAACCGGAATGGCTCTTGAAGAATCCTTCCAAGCGTTTCTGCACATTTCCTAACGACAGATCGGGGTTGACAATATATGTGCACTTGGAGATGTCTACAGTGTCAGGGTACTTGGGTCGACTGATGCTCATGACGTTGAGGGTCATGCAGATAGCGTTAATAGAGGACATCCGAGTGACGCTTGTAGTGCGCAGACATGGCAACCAATCCCATGGTAGCTGCTCCAATTCCTGTAAAAAGTAGACTTTTCACAGCGGAAGTTTGTTTTTTCATTTGCTGTTCTGCTCTCGTTCCTTACCATATCTATGATGAGGATGGTCTGCCAGCGGTCAAGATTTGAACTTTTTGGTGCAGCATTTTGAATAATTGCCGAAATCGTATCAGCTCGTCTACTCGATACTTCCAAAAAGCTTTTGATGATCGTCGTAAGGCCTTGGAGAATTCTTGAGTTAACAAAATGAAGATTTTCCATAAGCTTGTACAAAAATATCCGTTCCGACGGGCTCAGCTTTTTCCCAGCTGCTTCTTGGATTTCAACAAGCGTTTCTCTCAACTTTGATTGTACTCTTTTATCCTTAATATTTCCAGGAAATAACACAGAGTATGGCATCAACCAATGGTCCTCTATAGCGTCCATAATTGCACTCAAATGCTTGTTATGATCAGCTCGAATTTCCCAGTAGTTGGATTTGCTACCCGAATAAGCTTCATTGATGTGTCGATTCTTGATCATAACCTTCTTAAACTCTTCCAGGATACCATGTGGTAGGCAGTCAATTGTGGGCTCCGGCTGCCGTACGTATCTGACTAAAGACGACCGCGTTTGATCGCCGGGTACATGTAAGAACGATGTCAGGAACATTGGAGGTGTAGCGCGATATTTAGCGATTTCGGAACCGAATCGATTGGAGCCAAACGCCATAGCAGAGAGTTGGATAACGTTCCAGTTGGGGTTGATTTCATTCAGCCCGATTGTAAAGTCGTCACATTTTCTTCCCAACGAGAGAGCATCTCTGATCTGACGAACGAAAACTTTCTTCCTCATCCTCTCATTCTTTTGTATTTCTTCTGTTTCATTAACTTTTGGAACTTTTGCAGACTCTTCTTTCTTGCAAAAGAAAGAGCAATGCTTGTCAACTATGTCGCTCTTCAAATACGTTCCATGTGACTCTGCCAAGTAATATGCACAGTGCTTGGTACTTCCCTTGTCGTTTTGCCACTCGGAAAACGCCAAGATCTTCATAACATTAGGATACACGGAATGACTCACTATATGATGCAAGGACTTGGCAACACTTGAAAACTTGAGCTGATGAAACAGGTGGAACTTCATCAAATCTTCAGGTTGTAAGCAAAGCATGTCAGCAACTTCCTTAGAAACATTTTCAGCTCTTGGTGACTTCAGGTCATTGACGACTTCCTGTATCTTGGCTTCATCAAGCACGACGTAAGATCTTGTCCAGTCCAGGACTTCGATGAACTTTTTCGTTGGTGTAGTCTTGAGCTTTGATCTTGGTTTCACCGGGGAACTCCGTAAGTCTGTATGTTTACTAACAAAACCCGAAATCATATCCGCTTTAACGACTCGCCTCTTAGTTCCTTTCTTACTGACTTCCTGTTTCCCAGCAACATTTAGGTCTTTGTTGTCGTCAGTGATAAGAGTTTCCAATGGAGTTCTTCTTGATTTCGTTAGGACAGATTTCACCGTAGTGCACCGGTAATGGGCAAACTTACAAATACTGACTACTTCGGGGAGATCTGTTTTCAAATGAACACTTTCCTTCTGAGGAGATTCCAGTTCACTTGAAGAAGGAGAGAACAAATCCGGAGAAATAGCGCCATCATCGAGGTTTCGTTCAGTGAAATCTATTCGGCGGGCTGGTGTTTTCAACCAGTCTTCGTCGTCTACTTTGCCAGGAAGTTTGGTCACTTGCTCAGGTCTTACATGGATGCCTTCAACTCCACAATCGCGCAGTCCTCTTTCAGGTTCTTGTTTGTTCTCCATGTTGCCCAAGTTTAGTTTTCCTTGCCGGTCTGCAGGCTCGGGCTCTTCTTCTTCCTTTGACTTGTTTTGAACGCTTACTCCATTTCTAGCTTAAAGTGATTTGAGCGCAGGCAGGCCAGTCTTTACGTTCGTCACCAATCAGTCTTGTCGCTTTTCAACCAATTCGCAGAATCTATTTAAACAAATTGATCATTCGTCAGATATTCAAATACATGTACATTGCTACATTGTTACACAAGTAGTAATAGGTTGCTTACGGTTCGGGTTCCACCACATGCGTATGTGCTACTACAGATTGTTGTACAACAACCTATCGTTCTAAAAGCCGAAATGTACGAAATCAGGTTCTAAAATTCTGCTGGTGATGTCTAAAAATTGTCTAAAATTCAAAGCCGGGAAGGCAGAGAGAAGCTTCCCTTGAGCTTCTTTTAGCCACTACTTCACTTACTGGATCAACGACTAATTAATATTTACAACTGAACAAGAATTCCAGCTCCAAACTTTGGATTCACTTCATTAAAAAAACAATAATTGTTAACTGAAATCGAACCGGGTAATGTCAAGAAATTATCGACATGTCAATAGGATGAAAGCAGAGAGGGAATATCAGCAGTCTTTTCCCTCCTGCGTTTATTTACTTTTGATGGCGGTTGAGACTCGTTCACAGACGATGCGGCAGCAGCTTCTCTCTTTTACATGGAGAAATACATACAGAGCTGTTCCAAGTTTTTTAAAACGCCACAGTCAGATAGGACCACAGGGCACAAGCGCGGGATTTGGCTTTGGATTGTGGCTAAACGATTTTTGCAACAATAAAGATTGCAAATGATGCAAAAGATGGAAGAGAATCGCGAATTTAATCAGCATACCAGTCAACATAAACAAGAATATACACGTCAAAATAATATAACATCCCAGTCAAACTTTCGTCCTCTAGCTAAACATTGCTGGCTATTTTGAAAGCAGAACTTGCATCGGAAAGTATGTAAGATTCAAGTCTGGTCTATGCGTCGTCAAAAAACAGCTATACCCGTTTGATTAACCCAAACATTAGTAGGTATATATAGTTTTACAAAAAATAGGCGCGATAAAAATTTGCTAGCTAGTAAATTCTTTCGGAGCGTTACAGCTGATTAATCGCGCCGGCGACGCTTGAATCCGCCACGACCACCACCGCGACCCCCACGTCTACCACCTCGGCCGCCGCCAGGTCGCTTTCCTCTCATCAGGGATTTCTGAGCGATCATTTCGACTTGCTTTTTCACCTCTTCCTCTTCCAACTCAACTACCTCTCGAAGTTCGTTTTCTTTTCCCAACGCAATTTTTCCAGGATTGTCGGTTTTCGATAACTCCTCCAAAGCATCCTTGCTCGCATTGTCTTTTTCAAGACGGATAACAGCATCCTTTTCTCCTCGATTGAAGTCGATGAAGACAATCTAGAGATAGAGTTAGAATTAGTAGTGCTCCTATCGAATGCTACGCTGGATGTGTGAAAGCTCACCTGAAGTCCTTCCTTTCCTTTGAAGATCGCGGCCCAACTTTCCTTGATGTCCTCTCGGGATAGACCTTCAGGAACATCTCGAATTTTCAAGAAGATGTTCTCACCCAATTTTGGAGGCTCCCGGTCTTCGGTGGCTTCTTCTGGTTCATCCTGTGAGTCCTTCTTCTTCTTGCGAGCTTCGATACGTGCTTGAAGTTCTTCAATCTTCTTTTGTTTGTAATCTTTTTGCTTCATCTTGATCAGCTACAAATACCGGCAACATAAGTTGATGGACCAGATCTTGCATTTTTACGACTGTTGGCTTAACTTACTTCGACGCCTTTGTAGGTCGTTTTAGGCTCATCCATCAGCGCCTGGGCTTGTGCCTCAGTTTTGAAGACCACAAAAACAGAACCCTTGAATTCCCGCTTGAACGCAATTTGGCCATCTTCAAGAACTTTTCGGTTATAGTGGCGTAAAATTACAGCTTCTACTCCTTCATAAGTTTTCTTGAAATGTTCTATAGAAGAAAAACTCAGTTAGTCATGGTTATTAGATGCAAGATATTGATTATCCAATGAGACTACATACCCAACAATTCATCCAATGTGGTCTCTGTACGAGCAAAGTTCTTAACATAAACCGTCTTCTCCTCTCCTGTGCCTTCCGGTGCAGGGAATTCTGGGCTTCGACGGAGCTTCTTTCCGGTACTATCTACCTCAATGAGAGCTGACCTCTCCAAAGCTTCCAACACAATAGAATTGAACTCTTCCGGTTCATACCTGTAAAATAAAAATAACCAAATTGTCGCCAGATTAGTGCTAAACTTGACGCAATAAAACGCCGCATGAATGAAACAAAAGGCAGCTTACTTTGTCAAAAGATTCTTCAGTCGGTTAAACTTCATCATCGTATCCAACTCTATCCATCCTTCACTTTTTGCCATTTCTGACTTCATGAATGTATCCCTCGGTAAGTTCACATCTCCGAAGTAAAACTGCAGTAGCAAAACAAATGTGCATGGAGAATGTATTTCATCAATTGCCAAGATTGACCGATCAAGATATAAACTAGCATACCTCCATTTGCTGCAATACTTTGTCCTTAACGGCTTCATCAACTTCGACTTTGATTTTCTTAGCGGCGGGGCCAGAATCTTCTTGCTTTGGTACAACTTCTCCGTCAACTACTTCCTTTTTGGGTGTCGTGGCTTCTGTAGCAGAGCCATTTGCACCATTCTCTACCTTCACAGAACCGTTTTCTGCTGACATTTTCAGAAACTAAATTTAGCCGGTAAAACTGATGAGCAAAGCAACTTGAGGCAGCCTGTCAATCCTTGTGTAAATCTCTGAAATTAAAGTGAATTTCGGAAGGTTAAATACCACATAAATTTAGCAATTTCGATGAGAAGTTTCGTCATTATACTTACAATTACGTTTATCGAAATCGTTGAATCTCTTCAATTCGGTAACCACATGGGAACTGATGCGTCAATGTTTTCATTGGAAAAATATTCAAACGTGCGAAGAACATGCCGTCTTATACTGGAGATGTTCGCAGCTTGTGTCGGAGGCATTTGTCGGCAGGCAATATGGTGGCAGAGTTCAGATTTTTCCATACGCCGTGACTGGGAACGGATTCCGTAGTCTGCGGAAGGTTTTCCCATAGAGCACTTACACATTTCAATGGCACTTTAGCAAAAATTACCGCGAAAGCAAATGTTATTTGGCGCGCTTTACACTTGTTGCTGTTAAAAATTTTAAACAACATTTCATACTATTTTGTTTTAATCGTGAAGTGAGAAGTTTATCAATTGTTGAAACTCATATATTTGAAACACCATCAATTTAAAATTTATTTTAACGAAGTCTACAAGGGTAATGTCCAAATCGTGCAACTGCAACGCTATTTCTACTCCAGAAGATGTTTGCGAAAGGGATAAAACCTGTCATGTGCACTCAGGAAATGCTGATTGAGAATTGAGCTGGAATAGAAATTACAAAGAACTTAAGTTGTTGGAATTTGTGAATTGAATTGTTGAGACATGAACACGGACGCAAGACTTGAGGCTTTGCGTCATACAAACGGAAAACCGAACCGATTTGGGTCAAAGGCTGTATCAAAGGATGAAAATGACTCGAATGTCGTGGAAACTGATCCTGTTTCGAAGAAGGTTTGTTCGCTTATCAAAACAAAGAGTAGCTTTGAACATGCCTGTTTAGTAAGTTTTAATGATGGCTGTTATAATTCAAGGTTCAAAAGCGACCATTTCTGAAGCGTGGTAGTGGGTTGTACCGATTTTACAAGGACGGCCAATGTTCGAGCGCCGAACGGATTAAACGGAGGTCACGTTTATCACACGAAAATGACAATTCTGAGAATCAGCAGCCGAATAGGCAGTGTCAACAAGCTGGAGGTCAGCAACTAAGTCCTTCGAATACGTTGGCACCCCCTTTAATCGAAACGCCAAAGCGAATACCCAAAAGTGTACATTTCAAGAATGACACTGAAAGTCCAGAACACAGCTTCATGTCTCAAGCAAGGAGAGAGGAATTGGAGGATCTCCGTGTCTTTGAAGAGCTTGAGAAAGCTACGGGGACATCAAGTTTTTGTTCAACTTCATCCTTGGCGGCCAGGTTCGTGCACATGGAGAGGCCTGAAGATGTTCTGGAGAATCGTAAAACTTGTAACGGTGACAGCGTTGGTTCCGACGACGATTTGTTCTCTTCGGACGCGACGGTAAATTCTGATGATGACGATGATTCGAACAATGAAGATGTACTCATCATTGAAGATGAAGATATCAGTTTATTGAAAACTCATGCTAAGGACATCTTTAGAAGATTTGAACCAAAAATCCCTCACATTGAACGAAAAGTAAGGAGTCCAGTGGTGGAACCAGAAAAGGAGAAGATATCGGACAACATTGCTCAGCAATCGAGAATCAAATTCCTTGAAGAGAAATTAGAGAAGATGACGTTGGAATGGTGGTCTTATAAAGAGCAAATGGTGGATGTCTTCCATGGAATGCAATCTCGACTCACGAAAATCGAAGTAGAACACGAAGCCATGCAGCATCTGCTATTGGAAAAAGTGAATTTGCTGGAGACAGACATTCGATCTAAAAGTCAAAATTGGTGTGAAAACTACGTGGAGGTTTCTGAGAAAACGCAAGTACTGGAAGATGAGCAGAGGAACGCAACCAAAAAATGGGACAAATGTGCAAAGCAGTTTCAAAAAAACATTGATGAAATTCACTTGGAAATCAGCAGAAAATTTACGGAAATGGCGGAAGCGGTGGAGGACATGAAGGAAAAATATAAACAGCTAGAGAAGCAACCACTATCTGCAGTTCATAACACGGCGAACTTGACTAATCCTGAGGAACTCGACCCGGTAATAAATTTGGCAGGTAGTGTACTCTACTCAAACAACACTAACTTCTACTCCCGTCCCTGCCAATGCTAACGCTCTTACATTCCAGAACCAAGGCCTCCTGCAAATTTTGATCGAGATAACGGACCACTAGGAATGGATAAAGGCGTACCGAAAGTTTTGCCTAACGGTGACACAGAGATTTCCTATGCAAATGGTACAAAAAAGACTGTTTCGAAAGACGAATCAGAAATTAGGTGAGTTCCTTATTGTTTTGAAAAAGCGATTCCCCAGCACTTGCTAAATCGAAATTATGATCCTAGGCATTCGTACACAAACGGTGATATCAGAGTTCTATTGAGAGATGGAACAATCAAGTACTTCTACGCCGATTCTTCAACTTGGCATACGACTTACTGCAATGGTGTGCAATTCTTCGAATTTTCCAAGTAAGAATTAGCATTTAAGAATTTAATATAGTAATACCGGGCAATTTCTGTAACGCAGCTTGGAATATTTGTAGCGGTCAAACGGAGCGCAAGAATCCTAACGGAGTAATTGAAACAGTATATCCGAACGGATGTGTGAAGTACACTCACCCCACTGGGACAGAGGAATGCATTTTTGCAGATAATACTGTGCTAAGAATCAACCCTAACGGAGAAAAAGAGATAGTTCTCCCTAATGGTCAGCAGGAAATCCATGCTGCAGATTTCAAAAAGCGAATTTACCCAGACGGAACATGTAAAATAGTGTATAATGACGGATCTCAAGAGACTAGGTATCCTAACGGTCGAGTGCGAATAAAAAACGACAAAGGAGAGCTACTAGCAGATGTTTCCGTAAAATCTGGATCAGCAAAGGCGTAGTATTTGTGAATGTTTAATTTGCTATTTCGCAGTCTTCTAATATGAACTTATGGACACATACGCAAGTAATAAACCTATATCATTTTAGCTACGAGCTTGTAACCTATCTTTATCAACTCCAGCTGGTTCCGTCAAGAAATTGTAATTGCTTCGAGGTCTTCTAATACCAAAAATGTCTCTCAAAACGTCTCTAGCCGCCATTTCATGTGCGATTTCAACAGTCTCGCCGAATCCTGCAAATAAGTTCAATAGTGAAAAACGGCCACAGTATGTAAAAATTTAGAGTTGAAGTACCGTACCTTTTCCAAGAAGAGCTTTGTTAGTGTCATAAAGTCCTACAATATAAGCAGCTAGAATAGTGTTAGCTCCCGCTTGTGCTATTAGCCGAGGTTCTGGCTTCCCCTTGTTTTGTGCTTCAAGCACATTGCACAAGTAAGACCATGGATGAGTTATTTCCCACATGTCTAATAAATCGCGTCCACAAATTTGCGTCACCACAATGTCACAAATGAACCTGCGGGTTCGCTGCCGACCACTAGACTTGTCCAAAGCGGCAATGATAGCGTTGAAGACGTTCGCCGACGTTGATGGACTAGGGGGGTATTCCTAACAATATACGAAACAATTTAATTCAGAGTTCACGTACACAACGTGACAAGATGACGAACCCTTCATGTAGACTACTCACTTCACACATAATCAAATCTTTGGAGCCAATCATTTTTGCTATGTTGGAAAGAGACTCCTCAGAGGTCACGTACGACGTTATGGCACTGAAACAGAGAAACCGATCAATTTATCATCAGAATCAAACTAAATATTAAACTAGATCTTTTGAATGTACCTGATTCCTTCCGAAGGTATCTTGGGATATTCTTGCCTCAAAATCTCTTCCACCAGAGAATTCAATAACGCTCGACCTTCAGAAGCTAGGTTAGCATTGTCTGTAATAGTTTCCATGTGTCCTTGGAGGTTCAGTTCCTCTTGCTGTTGTTGCTGCTGATGTACAAAAGATTTGTCAACGAAGGCAGTACGGAGCAATTTTTCGTCAAATTCTTCGCTGAGCCTCTTCGCAAAAGAGTAAATTTCAGCATTATAATTCCTGTAATTAAAGTTAGACGTTTGTCAAATGTTGAGCTTGTGACGATCTTAATATACAATGTAAGCATACCAATCCGTGAAAGTGCTTCTTTGAATTGCTTTAGGAGGACCGATTCTTTTAAAAACAGCTTCCCTCTTCTTCTTGTACATCCGAATCAAATACGGACGGACCCAACCATGCATGGCTCTTGTCCCTAAAAATTCATTATATTTTCAAATCTCCTTTCATCGATCATGACAATTTATTCGGTGCATACCCATCGTTTAGATCAGTTGCTTACCTTGTGAAACAAAATTGGTTTTTGCTGACTGCAGGATCTCCGCATTTGGCTAACGGACAAACATGTAAATGTTGAGTATACGTAAATGCCCAGTAACATGTAACAATTAACGTTGTTAATTTTCTTACCAATGACCGTAATGCTAGGCTCCGCAGCATTTTGATAGTTACAAAAATCGAAGTTTGAACTCACAAGTAAAGATCAGTTTATAGTTGGTATCTCCAACGTTCAGAGTGATTCACATATTTTCCCAAGCCCTCGAGTGCGCATAAAAATTTCTCATACGTCAAGACACGATCAACATATAAATAATAAAAACACAAAAATTTTCGAGATGGACACCAAAATCATCAATTGGAAATTGTTGCAATCAAAACATTCAGTCTACAGAAGCCGACCATGTGTGTTTTGAAGACTATCCGCGGAATGAACTGAAACAAGGATATCTGCTGACGGATGTGCGATGTAGGGGCTAACCGAGATAGCGACCGATGCGGCAGGCAATAATCCATTCAATAGCCCTACAGAAAACTTGCAGCATTTTCGTCTGTTAGATTTTTACTAGCTGATACATCAGTATTTCAACATACATTCCATTAGGAGAGTTTCCAATAGAGCTTCTATTCTAAAATCAACAATGTTAGCGTACAACCAAATCAGCACTACTACTTCTAAATCTTTCTCTGTCTTGGTGTCCATGCCGGTTACGATACGTCTTCTCATGGCAGTTTCTTCTTTAAGCGCTTCAATGATTTTCGAAACAGCAGCAACTGTAAAAAACACCAGAAATTATACCAGCTTACAGGATAAAAGCTTAATGACATACAGTGTTTCGCAAAACAGCGGCATACCGATGTTGTCGTAAGTCCACGTTCTGCACCCTGATGGCTTTTCAGAATTCAGTTTTGCTAGGTTCCCAAGTTTTGCTTGGATATCTTCTAATTCAGTAACTTGCTTCTCCTACAAAACAATACAATTCATGACCAAGAACAGAAGGGCCAGTGTCTCTATTCTCTATATCTGCATCGCTTACCATAGTTTCAATGATACTTCCAACAATCTCGCATCGCTTTTCCTTAGCGTCATTTTTTTCTCTATAACAAAAAATTGAGAGTGAGGCTCTTGATTTTAGATTTTTCGTGTTAAACGTAATTCAACTCACCCCGAAGTCTGCACCTTCTGCAAGGCATGAACACCATCGATGACAGAAGACCTCCAATTCTGGACAATATTGTGGAAAGTTACTACTAGGTCATTCAAAACCCTAAAAGATCCCGTCAAATTTCCTCTTCCGCTTCCTTGACTAGACCGAACTGCCATGATGATGATAATTAGCGAATGGGGAAATTTTTGTGCCACCTCTTCGGATTGTCGTTCACTCCTTTGAGCTTTTTGACTTCTTTATACAAAGATTCGACCCGTACTGCAAAAAAACACCCATTAGCAATCAACAACACTTGCAAAATTTCCAAGTTCTAATTTTGGTCGAATATTTCCGATCGCTAAACTCACTCGTAGGGTCAAACTTTATAAACTCAAGTTTGTCTGAGACTCGTTCACGAGGGATGTATAAACGATGTCCGCTGACAACGCTTTCACACAATGCAAGCACTTGCCTGAAAACAAACGTTGATTAATGAGTAAAAAATTTACGCACGAAAGTCAAAACATGACGGTAAATGAGAACTAACTTTGACTTGGCCTTTTTTAGAAGAATGTTCGTTATGAACATTTTGACGACATACGCTACGGCGGACGATCGGTTTTATCCAGTATGCCAAACAATAAAAAATTGATAATCCAGCAGCTGAAAATTAAATTGCAGTAATAATTTAAGGAGCGAATGCATAAACTCAAGCCGCTTCACATGTGCTTCAAAAATGAAAACACAGGAGCACGAATTCAAAGTTTGCCGCGCTGAAAGTCATTCATTGTTTTGGTCATCGGCTGTGTATCCCACATGATTACGGCAAAAACAAACAAAAATTGATAATTGTCGAGTTTACGTACAATCAAACTCATTGACACAGCATTTATTGATTGTTTTGTGATATTATTTCCTGGGAAGCGTCCAGCAACAAAATGTCTGCCCTAAGGAAGTTAAACTTTTTGGTAATTCTTGCACAGTTTATAAGCTTGAAAACTGCAAAAAATGTCGAAGGTTAAATTTTGAATGTTTCAATGCAGGCCACTACGTTTCAAAGGATGTCTCGTCAAAGTAGCGCCTTTTCAACGAGTAAGAATTGACATCTGTAGACCTATATTCTTAATTTGGATCCACAAGCGTTTAAACCATAAGTTGTTTTACATCGATGATCGCTAAACTGTGCCGGCCGGCCCAATCTAATCGGAAGTTTGACTCTTGTACTTTGCTCTTTCTGACAGGTACGGCTGCCTTTGCGCCTCAGGTTCAGAAGCCTGCACCGGCATTCAAGGGAACAGCTGTTGTCGATGGTCAGTTCAAGGATATCAACCTGAATGACTACAAGGGAAAGTATTTGGTGCTCTTCTTCTACCCGTTGGACTTGTGAGTTGGGATCTGATCCAGTGTTATCGAAATGTCAAGCAGCAGTGTTATGTATATGACAGTAATGACTGATTCTGATGGTTGCAGCACTTTCGTTTGCCCAACTGAAATCATTGCTTTCAGTGATCGCATGGAGGAATTCAAAAAGATCAACACCGAAGTCGTTGGCGTATCGACTGATTCGCATTTTTCTCATCTAGCCTGGATAAACCTTTCAAGAAAGGTAATGTTGATGAATTGTCAGCTGATGTGGGATCTAGGAAAGTTTTTCATCATGTTTTTCACCAACAGGAAGGCGGTTTGGGAGGCTTGTCATACCCTCTTTTGTCAGACTACAATAAAAATATATCAAGGGAATATGGTGTCCTCCTAGAAGAGCCAGGATTGGTAATCAACGGATTGTTTACAGTAAAGTAGTAAAATACTCGAGTCATCCTAACGCATATGTTTTTTGTCCTAGGCGTTGCGTGGTCTGTTCATTATTGATCCCAACGGAGTCCTTCGCCAAATTACTGTTAATGACTTACCTGTCGGCAGATCTGTGGACGAAACTTTGAGGCTCATTCAGGCCTTCCAGTTCGTGGAGAAGCATGGAGAAGGTGAATTTTACAGCTAGATCAACGAAGCATCAATACAATGTAGAGAGGTCTCATTTAAAAAATCGAGCATAACGAATTTTATCTTTGCAGTTTGCCCCGCTGGCTGGAAACCAGATTCTCCAACAATCAAACCAGATCCCACCAAGAGCAAAGAGTACTTCAACAAAGTGAACTGAATTGCGTGGTAGGATCAACAGGATGTTTTGAATAGTGCTGTAACCAATGTTTTGTGGTATCCTCGTTCTAATATAACGATGGACAATTTTTTAGTACATTTCGTGCTGGAATTTCACATTATAGCTCATCATTTTGAAGTCCTTTTGTTAAGGTGAAGATTACTGAATAAATAGCTACTTCATTGGACCAATTCAGTCATGTAGAAATGTTACGAAGATACTATCTTATTTCAAAAATATAACTGTGATTTTAATGCTGCGGCTATAACATATGTCTACTTTCTCTTGATGTAATCGTAGATTCGATCAAACCATCGCAAGTCCTGCATGTGGACCTCCAGCCGATAGTTGTGGTCTCCTCGCCACTTTCACCTTGAATTCTTGCGGTCTTGTGGTTATTTTGGTAGAACCCGTTACGTAACTCCAGTTTACCCAAGACTTGTGCAAACTTTTTGCTGTTATCAAACTAATCGTCACTGTTTATTGCCATTGCTGGAAACATAAAAGCTCAACCTTGAATTTACAAACTGCCGTATATGTATCGTTGTTGAAAACTCGAAACCAGATTTATCTGCTTGAACCGACTTTTTAACTTTGAGACTAGACGAGACGTCACTGAAAGAGCTAATTATATCGACAAGCTTTTCGGTTACTCAAATTTCGCTTCAGTTTTAGTTAGTGCAGCAGTACAATATATTGCATAACGGCTACTTGACTACTCTTTTAGATTGAAGGATTGACTTATGGCAGTATTGCTATTAATAATACCATGATCGTTTGTACGACTAGTAACATTATTTTACCTCTGATAATTTTTACAGGTTCCAGTTTTTACAGCCTTGTAATCAGTCGACAGTGTAAATACAATTGAATTTGTGTGCTAAATTCTGTCTGGTCTACCAGTATGTACTTGTGAAGCGTATCTAACGCAAAACACAACCGATAAGCGTTTCTCAAAATATAATATGCGCTGCATGCAACCTTTGAGACAAGCCTATTTTACAACGTTTCTTTCTACAATCTACCCTAATCCACAATGTAAAACTAAGCTTCTTGAGTTCGATGGAGTATTTGTCCGTAACCAATAGACTGACCAAAAATACCCTTGCTCCATACAACGGTCTTGAAACACTATCATGACAAGAGATCTGAAGAATAATTCCGATTCTTTGATTCCGGCTTTCTTCTAGGCTGTGGCGAAAGATTGAACTTGCCAGTAACGGCTTCAAGGTTACTATCTCGCATCCTCGAACCTGAATCGAACGGCGCTAGAAATCTGCAAGAACTCGACATTCCCGCTGGACCTGAGCGGTGACTTCGGCAAGAATTTGTTGGACTCATCATATGATGTGAGACTGGAGGAAACTGGAACACACAATCATCATCCGTGTTCATCGACACCCGTGAAGTCAAGTGACTGAAGGATGGCTCCGAACTCTGGCCTTTGGTCCACAATATCGGCGGTGGGCTCCGGACAAGACGAGCATGCACTTCGGCCAACGATATGGGGTCTCGAGAGCCGCTTAGATTCTCCTGAAATTCCCGTTTAGTTAGTTTCTGAATTTCCACCCTTAGTTTTTCACATTGGTTGGTATTACACACCTTTGAGGCCATCAGATGCTTCTCTTCGTATTCGCTTTGACAATCTTCAACCTCAGGCTCGTTCAGACACTCCCGGCTTGCCAAAACCTAGAACACAAAAACAGCATCATCCATTAACCACAATTGCAATTAGCAGATTAATATACAAAGAATATGTACTCCTTCCGCCTCTCACATAATTTCCCTTTCAAGCCAAATTGGCCGACATTGTTTTCAACTTTCCCCCATTAGTTTGCCACCAACTTTCCAGTTTCCAAAGAAACTTACATATAAGTGTCGCCGTCAAGTCAAAAGAAAACCGCAGGGACTAAAAGTCTACAAAGTGCATAGTACATATACGAAACTCCAAAACCTGTCTGCCTATAGAACTATTGTAGTCCAAGCTCAAGACGTTACTCGATGACATTTGGCATATTGGCTTTAAAAGCTAAAACTGTGATTTCGACGACGAGGTACATATTTATATTTGTGGGATGTCGGCAGTTGGCACCTGTACATGTCGATTTTATGGCCGAAGGATTTCAAGCCTTCAAGGTCACGGCCATTGATTTTGAAAGAAGCTGTTATCCTGCCATCGAATTTCAAATCAGTCCTGCGGTTCTGAACCCAATTAATCGAGAAAATGCAATTACAGACAGGAAGTAGGAGCATTAAGGAGCAAATTGGATGAGCTCTGCTATTTTGGGTGGCCTTGATTCTTATTGAAATATCTATACAGTGGAAGAAGAAAAGGCTCTAGGGCACACACATGCTCTTTCATTGTAGATTACAGAAGCAGGAAGGAAAGAGTTGTAGAAATGGCAAATGGCGTATGTACTGTTATTGCCTCTTTTGAGAAGAAGAAGACGAATTCAGGGAGAAAGTAGACAATGATTCACGGGCACAAGGAATGAGGATGGAAAAATCAACAAGATTCTCTGGGGACTGATGTCTTTGGTGGAAGACGTGAGAAGAAGAGAAAGTACACACATTCTGGCTTCCCATCAACCTAAATCGCTTTGACCATATCTAAATCAAGCCTTGCTTTCTCCATGTTGAAACACAGAAAGCAAGTACAAAATTGCCAAAAGTCAGTTTAGAAATTTCGCAACCTGAGTTTTCCTACCGGCCTACATATGTATTTACTCTTCCATTTCTTTGAGCCACATTACTCGATGATTTCTCAAATCGACATTGATGTCCTCGATATGCAGGCCAAATGGTTCCTGAAACCACGTGCAACGTGGAATAATCAAGTTTTCGTTGGCTGGCCACAAATTGCTTTTAAATTATGTCTCTTTGAAAATAAGTACATGACTTTCCCAGTTTACGTAAGTCAATTCTTGTTTTGGCCTTGGAACTATAAATTTTATGTTTCGCCATTGAGTTCAAGTCGGGTAGCAACAAAATATAAATTGTATCAACTTTTATAAGCATCTCTCGAACCCGAACTTGAATCCCGATTCGTGACATGTTGACAAACACGTATATATTTGATTAAATAAAGAAAGTTTACCTGCAGGTACGGGTTATCCTGACGACTCAAGCGCAAATTCTCCATGTCTTGATCGATTGTTCGGGCGTGATACGGGGAGTGAAGGGCTTCGCGAGGCTCCAAAGCGCCCACTTCTGAAGTTGACCAACCGTCGTTGTCGCCCTCTTCGATGTTGCCGCAAGGGCTCTTTTCGTCAGAATCCGACTGCATTATCGTAACGACGCAGCAATTGTTCTCTGGATGACCTGATCGAGGCCGTCGGGCAAAGATTCCACTTAGTACTTGTAATGGCTTGCGTTTTCCAGCAGCAGACAAACTTGAATTTTTATTGTTATCATAGACATTTATCATCTTCATCCGGACCACTTTTCAGGCTTGTAGATAGCGAAAGATACAGTGGCAACTTCAGCTAGTCCAGTAGCAGCTTGAAGTTTCACTGACGCCCACGATGATACAGGATACAGACAGTGACAGGAGGACACAATCTCTACGGATGTAATCTTGAAAAACGTCTCTCTCTACGACTGGATCCTATGCCCACGCGGTTAATCTTGTTGCAAAGTTTTCCCGGCAACTCTTGTACTTGTGTTCAAGGTCTCAAAACGGCGCCACCAGGGTATCGTTTACGAGAACACTGCAGGAACCACAAAAAAACACAATAGTTATCATCATAGCCGCTTTTATATTTTTCTACGACACTTTTGATCCCATTACGTATCTACAATACACACTCGATCCTAGCTTTAGTAGACATTTCCGGTCAAAGTCAAAACAATTTCGCTTGGATCCAAATGTATACACACAAGATGTGTATCTTTACACCTCCTTTTCTAGTCCTTAGATACGCGCCGTGTCCTTGAAACTTGCAAGTCCAAAGTTACTCCTAGTTTTCTAGTTTTCTTCTCCAACATGTTCGTCGGATTCTTGAAAATTTACACAAAGTTTTGTTCAATCAAAAAGTGTCAGTCAAGTGATAATCCGCTTTACCTCTTTTGATCAACTTGATTGCTTTTGCAAACGTCTCAAGGGAGTGCAACTTTTTCAACTTAAATTTCTATACTTCAAAGTTGCGGCGGCTAAATCTCAGCCGGGGAATTGTATCTGACTTTCTGACTAATTCGCTATGAAACTGTCATTCCAATAGACATGTAGTCTACAGTTTGTGGGAATCGGAAGCTGACTGATTGACTGACTTAGCTGAAACGTTTGATAAAAAAGATAAACAAAGGAGATAAACCCGGAACAAGAAGTGTCAAAGTTGGTGACGTTTGTTATTATTGTTGACAACTCAGTCAGTGTATATATTTATATGAACGTTCTGCTGTTGAACAGTTGTAAAGATATTCCTGATCCTGTTTTATGATCTCAATACACTTCTTCTTCAACGCTCAAGTTCAAACATTAACACATGCTTTTTAGCAGTATTTATTAAATACTATTTAAACGATGTGAACGAAAGACGTACCTGTGCTTCACTGGAATTTGTGGAGTCAAATTACAAGATTATGTATAAATTAACACCTTTGTGAATCTTGTTCTGTTGAACGGCGATTAGCAGATTGTCGGTCGGATCTATCTGGTTTTTTATCTCTTAATATATTCGACGGCCTCTTGTTTGGATCAAAAGTCTCAGAAATTAACTGGGTTCACCGTTGGTTAGAGGCACATTCCAGCACGAATAACTTCCTTTGTTTCTCCCAAGTAACGAAAAACTGTCAAAACACTAGACGACGAGACTTGGCGAGATTCTAGCAAAGTAGCTATTTGTCGACAGAGGATCAGTTTGAGTGTGTAAGGGAATACTTTTGAGTTGTTGTTGTTGAATTGTTTACACAAAAGACGATGGTGGAGAAGAAACAAAATTGTGTTTACCAACACCCGCGCACCATTGTTTCCGTCGGTGGCGAGAGAAAGTATCGGAGAAATTGCAGGACAGGGACACACTGACTGAGCTGGCAAAAGTGACAACAGTTTCCGCTCACATTTTCCAACAAATGTCTCTTTTCTGCCTTATAGCTTGTGCATACGAGAAGAATAAAAGTGAAAAGTGTCTTGTTGTAAGCTCGCTACTTGCGACTGCTCCAAGAACCAAGGCAAAAATCTACTGAAACCGCATTCACCTTCTAGTCCTTTTAAAAGTATAAGAAGCAGGAGAATTTCGACAAACTACTGCTGGCCCTGTACTTTCTTCCAATTCTGTTTCCCCTCCGAGGATATTGTGGCTTCAACTTACTTTCCAACTACTACATATAATTTTGGTTCGTGTTTTCCCTTTTCCCTCTACTTACACCGCCAGCTTTCTCCTCCGTCCGTTTACACTACGTATTGCCTTTCTCCCACTCTATGCTCTTTGCGATCGAGTGAACCGAATTTCTCTTCTCCCTCGCTTGCTTTCACGTCCTCCACCTACACACTTTTCCGTATGTTTCTTATATCCGTGTCTGCATATCTCCGCCTTTGGTTCTCTACCATTGGGCCGGAAGATCATGAATCTTCTTCCAAAATGCTTTCATTCCAACAACAACAGTCAGTCAGTGGAATATGCATCAAAATTTCTTTGGCTCTTCTATTACTGACTTGAATTACGATGCTGTGAGGACCATGGTGCTCTGCAACTAATTTCTTCTAAAAGAATTTACCAACAGAATGCACACAGCAACTGCAACCATAATGATGATCCTTGGATACCTAAGGAAGCTTACTGACGACGGACCTCCATATGTATCTACTTTTCCAGTCTTTACAATGTACTTGTATACATGACATTTCGGTGTTTCAAGAGAAAGTGCGGGTGGTGATGGTGTATATATGCGGGATGAAAGGAGTCGAGTTGGATGACGCGTTTTTGCTTTCATACCAAATCTGTTTTTTAGCTCTAAAACATGTAACTACACTCTTATTATTATCTTGTTCTAAAGATGCTTTTGAAATAGAGGCTGTGTATGTATAGATTTTTGGAAAATTTAGCCTTTCATACATCTACAACAATATTCGGTGAGGTGGAGAAAGCTTTTCGTGGTGAATACATGCATGAGTCATCTCGCAATTCTCATTGACTCATAAAGATTTCATTCTTGCTCCAATCCTAGGACTACGGTTCGCAGCTCCAGCCACCACTGGAACTGTTCAGGAAGGAACACATATATTCGGGCTACACATAACATATATAATAGGCACGTATGAGGGAGTCAGTAGGGAAATGGTGAATGGTATTTGCAGCTTTCTCCCCTTTTCCCTTTACATAATGAATGATCCATCTATGTGGCATCTAACACTTTCCACTGAGAAACACCATTCTTTGCTTGAACACGTTCGAATCAATAAAACCGAGTTGAGCCGACTACTGAACTGACTGGAGCCTGCTGCTGCTGGATAGATATTTTCTACAGATATTCACTTGCAATCTTTCACTTCCGTATTCGAACAGATGGCTTCTTCCTGTACAAGGAGGTTGCAGGTGATTCGTGATGATCATGACTTTGTTTGGGATTCGAAGCAGTAAGAGCACTGTAGAATATTCACATGTGTGTGTATGTATACAAGTGGAGCTTGAAGATAGAGAACGTTGAGGGCGCTGCTGCAACTTCTATTATATCTGGTCGACGAGTATGGCTCTTGAGCACGAAAAGCGATTGTACGCAAGATACCGTATCCGAGACATATCACCTGGCTAAAATTAAACTTGATTACTATGAAACATGTATAATCTTGGGGATAATTCTGAAGCGAACCTTGTCGTCTTGTCATGGCCGATTCATATCCAAACAAAAGTTGAGACTTGCTGCTGGGGTAGAGGCTAGAAGTTGTTTTCTACTTTGGACTCGAATGCATTTATTATCGCAATATATACATTCTTGCTCACTCAGGTCCTCTAATGGAAATTATGCCAGCGTCTTCGGGTCCAAGTTAGTAGTTATACTTAGAACAACTGCTAGAAACTAATAAAATATTAACGCAACTCTGTAACAATGTTACGTGATGTACATATAACTATATGACAGGTAAACGAACTAGTGGTCCTAGAAAACAGTCAGTCATTATGCGGATTGCATGGGCCCTCCTCTACATCCTTCGCTTGTTCCGGTTGTCCTACTGCTGCTACCTGGGATCGTCAAAGGCGACAGCCACCGAATCTGTCTGCAAAGAATAATGTTAGTTATTGCTAATTTTAGGTGATCATTTTGCCTGAGATTAGAAGCTTGAATGAGAAAAAGATAGTCAAGGATCATAGAAGTAGTTTGTGAAACATTTACTGTACATGTAGAAAGACACATTTTTGTGAAATAGCTATTAAAGAAGCAACATAGAACCCGATGAAGCACTATGCAATTATGCGACTAGAATTAACAATTTTACCAAAAACTATAGAGTCGATAATCTCCTAATCTTTTGGACAGAGGCGGATAGAAGATGGTAAGTGCCTGTAAATGGCTCAAAGCTAAACTGTCAGTACAATAGCATTTTCTAACTTGCTTGTAGACATGATTTAGCAAACCTGCCCCCGAACAGCACTATAGTCAGCATGCAGACTTCTGATATCTAAACTTTAAAAACAATCATACTAAATAAAAATTCAGTTCTCTCTTTCCATCCCTTCTTCTAACAGCTGACTGAATAAAGCTGGACTTTTTATCACTTTCATCCAACGCAACGATATTCAGAGGGCTACCACTATCGTGAAATCTTCCAGGCAAGACTTGTATAAGAATGGTATTTCAGTCGACATAAAGCTAAAATGGCTGGCCGAATGAAACGATACCTTTGTAATTCTGCAAAACATAGTTGAACCCTGATACAGCTTTGGAAACGTTCTTGCGGAATCTCTTGATGCCGAATCCCTCGATGGCTCTTCGAAACCCATAGATTTGTGAGTCTACCCAAGCTTTTCTTTCAGCGATTGTCTGACCAGCATTGTTGGGGTCTGGTCGGTATGTCACTTTTTCAACGATGCTCTGAAATAAGATTAGCACTTTTAGTGGTCTAGGTCAAATCTATGAATCCATTAGATGGTTCAAAATACAACAGTTGTCAACGTACCATGACGCGGGTGTATCCGATGTTTCTTGTGTAGGTAACTATGACTTTGTCCTTGGGGTTGACATATGACTCTTCCAAGATGGAGACAATCTTGCTTTTGACGAACTGAGCACCCCATTTTGGCACTTGGTTTGTTTTCGTCAGAAGTCGCCGGGAGTAGAGCTCGTTTCCCCGCATTTCCCGGAAGAGCGTGTCTTCCGAAAGGACGTGATTGCTGTTAAATGGAAAATCCACCGTTAATGTCATGTCACACCACCTGATCAAACTGACATTACTAAAATTACCTGTGAGGGTTGGGGTATCTATTCCAAAAAGCCTTGGCGACTTGATCCCAGGCGTAGAAAAAGGTTGATGTGTCTTCAAAATACTTGACCATTTTGAAATCCGAATGTTTCGACAGAATGCACAAGAAGCAAAGAAGGTGAACTTTGTTCGGAGATCAAAAGTAACTGGTTCTGACTAAATCATTATTATGAACACTTTAACTGGTGAATACCTTAATTTACAAATGTTTCTTGTTGAAAAACGCCATCAAAACAGTGAGTTTCGCACAAGCGGCAATGCGGCTCTAAAAGCGAATCATGTGCTGGGGCAATATCCAAATCCCAGCATCCTGTAGCTATGCGGGAATACGTATGTAAACATTCGCCAAAAGAACTTTCTAGTCGACGCGACGCAAAATGCTTCATACTGGGCATACCACACACTGTACCTCAATCTCATATCGTTCGCTATAGCCAAAGAAACCGCTATTTTTGGAGTTAACCTTGCATTAAATTACAAATGCTCACAACCCAACCGCTCTGGATGACTGAATCTTACGTAAGTGTAACATGTGCCATGAACAGATGAGTTGTTGCCTAAATTATGAAAATTTATTATTCCAAACTCGGAATTGCCGCCACCAAAACGTAAATTTTACGTTCAGCGATACAAACTGAATCCTTAGACAATAAAAACAAGCAAAGAGCTTTAAACGTATGACAATGCTAAGCTTTCAACTATTATAGTTACCTGAACAAAGATAAACTCATTACATTGTCCTTAGCCATTTCTATTACTAAAGTATCAGATGCTATTTACAAATGCAGTAGTCTTGTTCACAAAATACAGCTAGAAGTGATGCAGAGAAGAATCAACTGTGGATATTTACACACTGTCGTTAGTACAAATGCCCTGAGGCTGTCGTATATAATATCCAGCTAGATTGGTTGGTACATCTTGTTGCTCTACGTAACAACATTTAGCAGTTTTAAAGACACAGAATCGGCAAAGTCATACAACTTTATGTATATACACTCAGAAATATGCCGGCTGTCTCCAGAATGTACACAGTTCAGTTTGCAGTTTCGCAAGCATCGATCCAGTCATTGTAAACGTCAATGGGTTCTGAGAGGTAGTTGATTTGGGTCTGGAAGCATTCCATACAAACCAGGCACGTGATCCTAGCAGTATTCTTTGTCTTGTCCCTAGAAAAAGGCAAGGATAAAGTGAGGGCATGGATGTTGAGAGTGTAAAATTTCAAAATTCAACTTCGGAAGATACATTTTAGTTCAAGCTTACATTTTTACTTCACAACTCCGTTCATGGTTACAAAACGGACAGTTGAATTGCGTTTCCAAGGGTTCGATCGCTTTGTTCTTTGGTGGAGGCTTTCTCTTGCTCTTCTTCTTACCCATGGCTTGGCTCTAATTTACCTGCAATTACAAATTCCTTCTGTCAGTTAAAATCTTTAGGATGAAAACAAGTTGAAGATTATCGAAAAGATACCATTTTTTAAACTGATGAAAAATTCACACACCTGAGTCAACGACTGATAAAGAATGATTGCCTATGAAGCTTCACAAAGTCGTTTCATTCAAAAACTTGCGAATTCTGACACACTTGAAAACAAAAAGTCAGCAATAAATGTTATGATGAAATTTTCAAAGACCCCACACGAGCTAAATGAGTAATATAATATAAGCGTCGTAAACCAATTGATTACGCTTTTGAGCATAACAAAACACTAGCAGCCCTCCAAAAATTGAATTTGAACACGGCTCGCAAGAAATGGCGTGTAGATGGCGCGCGTTTGTCGACTTGATGCATTGAGCTTGGTTGTTTACCTGGCGATAGACTTTAGGGATCCTGAAACCGGACTTCAGAACTTCAGACTTGCGAATATATTTAACCCTTTTTAACTTCTTGATTGGTGCATGTATATATTTTTCATTATTTCCTTATTCATATCAAAAATTTTACTTGCATTACCTGACTCGCTCTGATTGCTAAATTGATTTAAACAGCTCACAGAGTTGAATTAAGTATTCTGACCAGTACTGAATGTCATTTTATTATTAAACAAGTAGTAAGCTTTCTAAAGATAAATTCATTTTGTCGACAACCCATTAAGCATAAAAGCCTCAATCCAGCTCCCAAACCAAGACACTTTGGTATAAATACCCGGCGTTTCTCTTCTGCCACATCCAACGCCGAAAGATACGACGCCTTCCTGAACCCAACGGCCTTCAGAATAGCAAACCAGGGGTCCACCGCCATCACCCTAAAAATCAAGCAAGAATTTCATATATTCCATAAAAGACCCTTAATGTTCTCTATAGTTCAAAAGCAAAAGCCTTACGTCACAAGCGTCTCTTCGTTCGTCTCCAGCACAAAAAGATCCAGGAGGCAGAGCGAATTCAGGCCCAAAATTTTTCTTGAGCTTTTTTTGACAATCATGAGTTTCCCAAACTGGGACAATGATTTCCTTAAGGACGATGGAATGTGGGGCATCTTCTCGACGTCTGCCCCACCCTGTAACTACACACCGCCGAATTCTCGAGGCTGAAACTGGCTTTGGGTTGTCTTGGTTCGGAGGAAGGCAGACAGGAAGAACATTATCGGCGTACTTGACGTTCTTCGATAAGCCAATGATGGCAATGTCGTTGTCCAGAGTCGAATTGTTAAACTCTGGATGTATGGCGACCATGCTGACCATGATTTCTGCATGTGGAAGTGCTTCGCCATTTGTGGACACATCAAACTCTCCAACTCTGACCTTTAGTCTCGGTGACTCTTTCAGATAAGAAGAGACGCAATGGGCAGCTGTGAGGACTCGGTTCGGTGATATTAAAGAGCCTCCGCAAATGTACAAATCGTCTTCGTTCTCCAAAATGGCCACCTGTATTATATGTAGTTTATTGTCAATAAAGGCCAACCGCAATCACCAACTCAGTCAGCAACTTACATGCCAAGGCCATTCGAGGAACTGGGCCACCGAATCTAGATTAGCGTCCACTTTTTGCTTGCCACATTCTTGCCGGTCTGGCTGCTGCACAAGGACTTTGGCTGCTGGTTGAGCAGCGGTTCCGCCGCTAACATTCAAAGTTGCATGGACATTGGCGGTGAAGTTAGTTTCCGGCGGGGGCTCTTTCAGGAAACAGCAGACTTCAGTTTCCGAGATACCACAATAAGCATACGGCTCTCCATGTCTGAAAATGAAATTATACGAATAGGGGGTCAGTAAATATAATTGTTGCTGGAAATACAATTTTTGAAGTTACCGAGCAGCGCAGTTCCAGTACTCCATACACTGACATGACTTGACTTCTTGACCGAGTGTACTGTTGAAGTTTTCGTTATCCCGCGTAAGATCATTGAGATCCTTCCGTTGCCGTATCTGTTTACTACTTGTAGTAGCTGGCACTAGGTTGATTACTGCACTAATGAGCAAAAATGAAGACACAAGTAACTTCATGATTGGAGCTGTGGTCGCAGCCAAGTGAATGAGACAAAAAAACTTTAATCACTTCACTGGAACTGCTTGAGGCAGTTTCTGATTTTCGCTAGATACAGACTCAGAAAAATGTCTGGCTCATTTTGGCTGAGAAAAATGGATGCATTCTACCTGCTCGGCTCATTATCAAGTACTGACCACAGTTTCAGAATTGCAAGGTTGTTGATGGACTTGTGAGGTGTGTATGAGCACATGTTCTTGTTGGGCGTTACTTTTAGCAATGAATAATACGAAATTTATGTCCACCTAAACCTGCATCAAAAGACAATGCAACAATTGAACCGACTCAGGTGGCCCTCACCTTTTGCTCTCATCAATCTGACGGATTTCGTCGTGAGCAAGCAAACTTTGGTAATTTTTAATGCTCGAGGCAACTAGCCCCAAACTCTAGAAATGACCACAGGTTTTCAAATTTTTATCTGAAATTAGGTTAGCAAGTTAGCTTGATTGTAGTCAGAGGTGCTAGATGTAATTTGAGCTTTTGTGTAATCTCATCTAAAAGATCTGTATGCAACCGTGGGTGTATAAATTAGTATCTTCATTTCGCAACTTGACTACTTTCGATTGAGACATCCACACATGCTGGCATAACTTTATTATGGCAGTAAACAATATTATCTTTTGTCGTCGTTGCCAAAGTGTATCACATGTTCAACTCTGTAGGGGCAAAATGACAACTTCTTTTTCACACCGATGGGTACATGTTAAAAAAGAAAGTTTTCATAGTCTTTCAGGGACTGCAAAGTGGCTATATACTACTACTCGACTATGAAGTGCGTTGGGTAACACGATAAAGATCAAATGACTCACTGGGTATCGGCTGATAAAAGCTTTTCGCAAAATTCAATTTACTCTGTGAGTTTAAGGTAATCTTCTAACATATTAAAGAAAACAAGGCAGTTAGGACGACAGTATGAAAGATAATAAAATGGTATCACATTTCCATCACATCGGGTAAACTGACGGCTTCCGATAACAATAATAAAAATAGCTTGATAGTACATGTAAATGCCAACAATGGAGAGCGCGAACTTAAATTCACCCTCAGTCCCAGTCGTCGTCATCGTCAGCGCCGGCTGTTTCTTCGTTTGAATCATCCAAAGCTGGGATGGATGCTGCAAGTTTATTCATTATGCTGCTCAGACCTCCTGACTGATTTACTGAGTTGGCTCCGGAAATACCCTTCAAGTGCAAACAAAAGGATGAGTTTCTACTAAGATTTATAGTTTCATGAATATGATTCAATCAACAACTTACTTTGCGCCTCATTGCCAGCGAATTTTTCAAATCTGCCAACATGTCCATTGGTTCATTTTGAGCTTTGTTAGTTGATTTTGGCACGTCATCAGCTTTGCGCTCCTTCGCAGGCTTAAGGCCGCTAGTACCTCCAGCAGCTCGAATAGCTTCCATCAAATTGGATCTGACGTCTGGTACCGGCGGCTTCGGTACGGGTTTCGATGCTGAGTCTGGAACGTCTGTACCGGCTGGAGTAACCGTTGGAGGCATGGGTACCGGCATAGGGGGTGGTGGTGGAGGCGGTGCAGAGGGAGTGTTGACGTTAACGGAGGGAATGGCACTAGGGGTCGGCACCGGTTTATCTGCTTCATAGAGGGGTGGCGGCATCGGTGGTGGTGGAGGAGCTGGAGCATTTGTTTTGGCAACAATTGGTTTTACATCAGGTCTGGAAGTTTCTTTTATGCATTCAACTGTCGAAGAAGAAGTTTCTACAACTTTGGAAGTAGACGGTAATGAAGAAGTTGAAAGGATAGGCCGAGAAGGTAACAATCCATTTGATTCCGAAAAGGACGGCAAGAAAAGTTTGCCTGCTATACCTGTCAACCACAATTAAGAATCAAATTTTCACTTTCATTCATAATACAACCCACTTGTAAGAAGCATGATATGCATACCCGGGAGATTAGGTAACACGTCAGGAACTTCAAGTTCGGGTATACTGACGGAAGAAGGATTGTACCAAAAGTCATCATCCTCTTCTTTGTCATTAAGCAGAATATCTGCACGACTAGGTGTGATTGCAGGAACATTCTCTTCAACATCTTCAGCCTTGTTCGCCACCGCTTTGGCTTTCCGAATGCCCTTCCCCGCTCCGCTGGCATATCTGCAAATTTAATACATCTGCATTACTCTCCCTTTCAATGAACACAAAACTTCCAGAACATATTCATCCAAATTTCAAACTTACGCATTATCATTAGTATTAAACAACAGAAATGAGTCCAACGTCTTGAGCTTTGATGGCGGCAACCCCAACCCCCGGACATTGAGATTTTCAATCTTATCTAGTGTCATGCTAGCAGCAGAAGTATCCCTTGTATGAAAGTGTTGAAGTAAATCCGAAGCATTCTTCACCGGAGGATGAGTAACGTCCACACCACGTCTGATGTTTTCCAGCACCTCTGCACTAATCGTACTTCCTTGAGGCGGCACCGCTTTTGCTCTGAGTACCGGGAAACTGTCCCGAAATATCGAACCATTTTTAGTAACTTCAGGGTCGTAAGGGTATTTAGCAGGTGAAACTATCCGGATTCCCTTCTGGCATGCCTTTATACTACTGACTCTTTCGGCAGCCGCAGAAACTCTTGAAGACAGCTCGGTGACCGCTTGACGTTGCTCGCCAATTCGTTCAGAGATCGAATCGAAAACCTGGCAAGTAATCGATGAGAGATTGTCCAGCGCCGAAATTATATTAATGATGACTTCTTCGCGATGACCTTGCGAAGGGACTAGCTTCACCTCGTATTTTCCTCCTTCAACAAGCATCTTATTGTTGTTTGAAGCTTGGCCGCCGTCTTCATTACTGAAGGCCAAATGACTTTCCGCAATCTGAAACAAAAAGATTTTCGCACTGTTTACAACCACACAGTTCAAGTTACATACCAAGACTAGGAATTGTTCAATATTCTCACTAAAACAGTTTCATAGTTGCCAGATTAACGGTTCTCGTAAACCGCTGTAACTTTTCTGAATTCAGTTAATGGTCAATGCTGCAATTAGATGATTTGACCTTTCCAAGGCAAACTCTACGTGGCCATCAAGTCTTCCCTTATCAAATAAATTATTTACAAAAATATAGACTTTTCGATAACTAACTATGACTAATCCGCTTCAATGTTTGTTTAGGACCCAAGTCATATGACAGCAACACAGTGATTTTCTTTACGACTTTAAAATCATGCGTCCAGCATTTGTTGTTGTTATTATAGAAATTTCCTTACCGACGATTCTTCCCGCTGATTGAATTTTCTCCAATGACGCATCAAACATTCTTGAAAAACGTTGACCATCCGTGCTGGGGAACCGTGAGATTTTTCGAATTTCTGTATCTTGTTGAGAAAAATTATGGGAACATTCTTCATTGCATTTAATTTTACGTCTTTCTTCCGCCTTAGCAGCTTTTTAATTTTACTTTGTGCTATTCTTGTTTATGACATATACTACATGTTTCAAAATGACTGAAAGGCTCATGTCGTAACGCCATCAAAGGCTTAAAGCATCAGAGTGAGCGCGTTCCAGCTTGGAACCCTTTTTGGGCCTACGGAATGTCGTTCCATTGTTGTGATTTACAAGTACAAAAAGACATTATTTGACGAGACTCGAGAAGATGCGGCTGAATAGCTGAAAAAGTTCGGCGGGGCCGAGCACACCTGGTAGAAATGTCTCCAGGGCAAA
This sequence comes from Sphaeridia pumilis, assembly GCA_034698345.1. Lineage (NCBI taxonomy): Eukaryota > Metazoa > Arthropoda > Collembola > Symphypleona > Sminthurididae > Sphaeridia > Sphaeridia pumilis. Next base: position 80,878 of record JAQGBJ010000037.1, read on the forward strand.
AGTTGTTGAGATTCCAAAGAGAAATTAAGGAGGAGTCTTTCGGCCTACCTGTCCTACTGCGGTTGCATCTTGTTTGGCTCACCAGGTAACTTGATCAGCAAGAAGAAGAAGAAGAAGACCAAGACTTGAGAAAAAGAAGCAGCAATATATACGGCGATGATGAGCTGCTCCCACAGATTTGTCTCGTTAACACCGGATTCTCAATTGCCTACCTGCTTCCCTGCCTATTCAGCCAGGTAAACCAAAGTCAAGTTCAACAACCAAAAACCAGCAGCCGAATCAAGTGGCAAAATAAATGTTTGCCAAATCCTCTTGTTTCGTCTGCCAACTACTGGTTTACACACACGCACCCAACTGTTTTGTTTTGGTAGCTCCTGTATGATTGCCCAAAGTCTAATTGTAAAAATGCCAATTCCTGACCAAGTGTTTTAAATTCCAATCAGTTTCTCTTAGTTGTGTCAAAATATATTCTTGTTATCGTTGTTTGCGCCATTAGCGGCTCGAGCATGACAAAGTTCCGGCTCATTTGCGGTTTCGTTTAAAAGCCGTTGGTGGTTTGGAGGTGATAAGTGGTTTTGGAATGACTGATTACTGTGAAGAATTGACAACTTACTTGTTACAGAGGGACAATTGTGCTTATTGATACAGTAAATTAAAGTTATGTCGACGATAAGGACTTGAATTAAATTGACATGGTGGCGGCGGGAGAAGTGCCGTCTAATGGAGCAAAGTGAGACTTTCAATAGAGCGGAACGACCAAGCTTTGGTCGAACAAGCCCATCGAAGCGGGCCTACAATCTTTTGGCGAATATATTGAGCAAGCCTGTATCAGCGACCAAATCCCCGCCACTTCCCAATTCAGAAGTTCCGCCAAAGCCCATCTCCACTGGAATTCCAGGGTCAGGAGTTTTTGGTGTAAATGAAGCTCAAAAGGTTTGAAGTTGAATTTTTTCTCGATTTTTTTTTCGAATGTGTACCATGTCAAAAATTTTTAAAAATCTAAATGGTATTTCTTTTATAGAAGAAGAACGTAGAACATCTATCGCCACGAGCAATGGACCTGCCAATGGACCACGGTAACGGGACTTCGCCCAACACAATGGGCCCGGCGCCCAAAACAGTTTCAATCATGTCAGCCCTCAACGAAATGGCAAATTCACCATCAGCTTCAAGACAAGGACCGACACCACCGGCAATGATCTCCAGGCCTCGCCGCTCAGTCGACCAGCCCCTGAAACCCAATCCAGCTCTCATTGCCATGCTTCAAAAAGCAGCTCAAGATTTTGAAAATTTCCGGGCCCAAAACCCCCATATAGCTGATATTAAAGTACGATTACCGTCTACAAGGCCACCGCCGGTGCCTCCAGGTGCCCGTCCAGTTCGGCAACCGCCAGTAGTTCAGGGGCCTCCGCCTGTTCCAAGTGCTCCGGTCCCACCAGTGCCGATTGAGCGAAGGCAACTTCCGTTACCGTCCCTGCCTCGGCGCTACGTCAAAAGGTTTGACAAGGAATCTGGTCATATGAGTGATAGCGGCCTTTGTCGAACCAAGGAGTTCAAGGAGAGAACGCCAGACTGGATTTCAAATATATTTAGCTTGACTAAGCGTGGAAAGCTGGATCAGTTGGTAAATTTCTAGATTATTTTTTGATTCTATAATAGTGAACTCTGTAAAAATATTATTTCTTGCAGCAACAGTCATTTAACAGCATTGACTCAATGGACCCTACGCTTATCCGACATTTGGTCGACGACAAGGTAAAATTTTATTGGCAGTAGATGGCGCCTAGTTATTACAAAAGCCTAAATTCTACACCGATTTTCTATATAAATGAACAATTCTTTTCGTTCGACATAGGGAAACACGCTTTTGCACACTGCGGCTCACAATGGACACGTTGAAACGCTTCAATGGTTGGTGTCAGCTCTGGGCTCGCAAGCAGAATCTGTTTTGAACGAGAAGAATCGAGCCGGGAGAAACGTAGTGTTAACAGCTTTGAAGGTGAGTGAGATTCGTGAGAGTTTGATAAATTAAAACCGACTTACTGAATGGCTGCATGAGACGTATAATTAATCCGAGCATGAGGAATTATAGATGGAACCTAAGAAGCTAGGAAATTAATGTTGCAAGGATATATTTCTCATTTCAAGCATGAATTTATGTCGACTGGAGGCCTGTGCGAAACAAGCTGAAAAATATTCTAGAAAAGGGGAAAGCGCTAATGCTTCAAGCTTCCTTTTAATTTTTCTCTTGTGCTTTCACAAGAGGAATTTTGCCATGAATGAATCTGCTTTTTATTGAAACGTGATGGGTTACGGAAACTGTTTGACAGTCGTGTCGTTTGCTTAAAAGCGTTTATTGAAAGGCATTTTACATGAAATTTTTGAAAAATTACCCCTGAGAGTAGCTATATATACCTTGGTCTATCGGAATTCAATAGAGTGTTAGTGTTGCTTCCAAGGGGGTTTACAATAATAGACACTTAAGGTTATCGGGGAATACGCTATTTACAACATTTTATGCCGTTTCTTTTTGCAGGGACGACAATTTCAATGCTTTCAATGGCTGGTGCTAGAAACAAATTTGGGTGATAAAATTTTGTGTACCCGGGAAGGAGAAAGGTGTTTACTTCACTTTGCCGCTCAATACCGAAATGATACTGCTGTTCGATGGCTGTCAGATCTGCTAAAATCCAGGTAAGAGCCAAACTGATGCGACCTGTTTTGGTGACAGCCCTCTTATTCTGGATATTTGTATAGAGCAAAAATCCGTCACTGGATTTTTTAAAATTCATGCAATTTTTAGCTGATCAGTACCAGCATTTTTATGATTTTTTTTTTGGAAATTTCAGAGGCATCAGCATCGACGTCCGGGACAACCGAGGCTTGACACCCTTGCACATGGCGGCGAAATCTGGTTCTATTTCTTGCTGCCATGAACTAATACTTTCCGGCGCCAACCCATTGGCTCAGGTGAGTTTCGATAAAAGTATAAGCATAAAACGGCGGAAATGGACCGACACTAAAAAGCTTTTACGATCATAACAGACTGATCTCGGCTGGCGGCCCTCAGACCTGGCGTTACGGCATCGTCGTGTAGAATGTGCAAACTATTTGATGATGTCTGAAGTCGCCGGCACAATGTCCAATGATCTCGGCGGAATGTTTGAGGATTTGAAAGCGATTCATCAGGACCATGAGGTTCTTCGACATCATTTCAGGTACATGATAATAAATGCATGCAAAATTAAAAAGTTGACCCACAGAAATTGAGACAACACTAGAAACATTGTGGCAACAGTAAAATTGGATTTAAATTCATTTTCCATCTCTTCAGGGAAATCTTGCGGGTGGCAAAGGTTTTGGTGAAAGAACGAATTGACCTTATAAAGAGCTATGCGGGTAGCGGATCCAAAGAAGAAGCGGCATCGCTGCTACTTGGAGGCGAAACTGGAGGTAGATTTGCTGGCATGGAACATAAACTCCTCAAGGCAGAGCAAGCCTGGAAAACGCTTGAACAAAATAGTGCTGAGAGAATGGGGACGGGAAATATTCCAGCGCCCGAAGGCTACACCGGTTCTCCAGCCGCAAGTATCATATCATTTCCAATGGCTTCGCAACAATCTGTCGGCAACAAACCGGGAGGTCTCAACCCGACCATCACAACTCCGCCTTCATCACTTTCTCCAACGTCCCTCAGCATTGATCTGAACGGCGGAGGGGGTGGAGCAAGTACCAGTCCTGAACTGTTGCAGTAAGTTGGAACTCGTTATTATTTTTCCATGTTTGTTTTTAATAGGGCATGTAAACATATTCCAACGTTTGTTGTCAAAGACATGTAACGGGGAGTTTGCCATAAGCGGCTTTTAATGCTCGGGCTAGAGGTACCTCAAACGGCAAACTTTCTCATCGATATCCATATCAAAAATAGCACCGAATATTATATAGCCACAACATTATCATGTTGTGATCGTTATGAAGATGAGCTAACATTACTCTTGTAACGTTGTGCATTCTGTATTGCTCATTATAGGAAACGACTGGCCTTGTTGCGAAGTCGAACTTGGAAAGGAAGCGCTTCTGGAGGAGCCCAAGGCGTTTTGAGCGCCTCCTCATCAGACTTTGATCAATCCGATAGCGAAAGTAATAGCAGCGATGATGATAACGCCAAGATGAAACACACATTTTTACCAAGATCTCACTACAAACCGGCTCATTACGCCTCTCGATTTTCCCTACACGGAGAACGAAGCAAGACAAGTCTCGGTTTGTCGGATACAGATTCATCGAATATTATGCGTCGACAATCCTCTGCACCATGGCTTCTGCCTTCCAACGATTCCATCCTGTCTGCCCTTGCTGCACCAATCAACAAAAGTGGAGCAAGCAAATCCACAACAGCTTTACACGTTCAAGTTGTTCAACAAGTTCCAGAATCTATGGATCTACAAATGCATAGCGTTGATTTACTACAAAACGGTCGGTTTCGCTCATCTCAACAAAATCGCCATGGTACAGGTGTGTACAGCTAAAATTATAACAAAATAGTCCCATGCCAGTTAACTAACATTAATTTACCGGGCAGATAAATTTCTAACGAATGTTGTGGCCAGCGGTATGTCCTTGGACCAAGTTAGCAAAACTATGCAAGTTAATGGAGAAAGCTCGACAGCAGATGTTCCAGCCGTTCTTGAAGTCATAGAGCCGCAAAAGCAGGAGGCGGAAGAAGAAAGTCAGCTGAAGGTGAGTATATAAATGCACTTTTCCGGGTATCTTGAGATCCCTGCAGTCTGATTACGTCAGCGCATATAATTGAAACTCCAAATTGAGAGACTAGACAGATTATTAAAAATGTAATTAGGCGAAAGTTTTTGCGTAGGCATAATGCAATGTTTACATGTATGTGGGACTAAAACAGTGTTTCTTATTTAACCATTGCAGGCCAATTTTTTAACACCGGATCTAATCCGTGGCACTCGGCACAGAAACGGCCCTGTATTTGTGAAACCTCCACTAGAATCTCTGAGCCCTGAAAGTCAGCCCGAGGAAGTAAGTCTAGAAAAAATTTACGACGAAATCATCCCCAAGTCTATGAATTCTGGAGAATCCCTCCGACAGTATTCTCCCGCCGAGTACCAAAAGCAAGCGAATCTCCATGTCAAAAGTTATGGTCCTTCGTCATCAACGTCGTCAACGGTTGGGAAATTGTGGCCGCCATCAGGAGGAGCTTCATTGGAATCCTCAGTAAACGGAGAAACGGCGGGCAGCTCGAACCGCTATGAAATTATAGTGTCAGCTCCAAACCCGGTTTTGGGTGTTTCCACAGAGCCTTTGTATGGAAAAAGTAAATCTGCATCTCGTCTTGTTCCTACTCAAAGTCTTATTTCGCGAGGCTCTCCCAATGGACTTGAAATAATACAAACAGCGGAGAAATCCATCCAATTACCATGTGTTGCATCTGCAGCGGCGGCATCCGTCGAGTCAAAAGCTAAAAACATTTCTTTCACCCACTCAATTTCGTCACCACAGGAAAGAGATTTTTCCTACAACAACAGCAACCGCTTGGAAACCTTTGATGAAGAAGAAAGTGGCAGGAAAAATAGCAGCAGCAGCAGCTCCAAAAGAAGAACGGAAGAATATAGGAACAATAATAAAGAAAATTGTGAAGAATCCCATGTTCCGGGTGCAAACACTCAAGTCGTCGGCTTCATGATGACGGGTAGCAGAAGTAGCTCTCATTCATCAAGCCTGCAAACTTATGAGCTTAAGAAATCGGCATGGGATGCCGGCGAAAGTCTGTCATCAGAGACACTACTGGAAAGTCGTTTGTCACCAACGGCGTCATCAGAGGCTTCAAGAACCGAGTCCGCCATGATTCTCTCACCGCCCTCTCACGCATCTCAAAATTCAGAGTTGTCGAAAACCGAGTCTGCTACCTGTTTCTATTTGCCCGAGTCCTCGGTTGACAACGACAACGAATTGGCTGTAGCGGAAGGAGCTCCTCTGCCCCCACAACATATCGTTGAAAGGGATGAAGCCAGTAATCAGGATGAACAGCCGGAACTTATAGAAAAGCCTCCTGAACAACACAAGACAAATGATGATGATCAGGTCGGAGCTTACCGTGGCGCTTTGCCCCTCTTCAACACCTTTAAGCCAGGTGTCATCGGAGCTCCCAAGGACAACACGGCCTTCACAAGACCGAATCCAGCTCACAATTCCACTATTCCAGCACACTTTTATCGACCAACTCCAGGTGGAGCCTTCCCAAAGCCTTCGATACTTCGAGCAAGACCTTCCACTTCAAACAACCCTCGACATCGGATCAACAAGGTACGCCATTTATTGACCATTTGCAAATAAACTTAAAAAACGTTTTTCAAAAGAGCTCTTGTCATAATTGGACGGGTTTATCCAACATGTATCTCTATGACAAGCAAAGCTCAAGTATTCGTCAACTATATCACATACAACGGATTCAAAAAAATATTTTTCTCCAAAGTAGGCCCACAATGAACCAGTTTCAAAGAAAGAACGCTACATTTTTTCTCGAATCTATTTTTTCTTGCATGTATTTTTTTGAAACCTAAATTCTGTGCTATACCAAATCTGTCGAAAATGTCAACTGTGTTCGTTCTTATTATGCTAGTCGCCTTCACCGAAGCAAACAAACGTTGCAAAATACCAAAATATTTATGCATACCCAAACTGTGTAAATAACATGCACATGTTGGTTTTTCTTGAGTCCCTAAAGTAGCTGCAAACAAAAATTCTTTGGTTTGCTCCGTAAGCACATGTAGACGCAAAATCGGCAAAGTACGCTGATCACGTAGCGACACTTGGTGGAAAGGGTTGAACCTCATTTCCGTCTTTGCACATGTACCGAGTCGTATATGCTGACTGCTCGCATTCAGCCACTTGATGGAGAAAGTGGGAGAAAAATATGTTGGTTCAAGTTTAAAAAAATGGTTTGACGGATTTATAAACGCATTAAAATTCCACTGGCCGCAGAAACTTGATTGGCTCTCTCAGGTAATTGTGCGGGAGCAGGTGCATAAATACATATCCGCAGTCCACATCCACCTTGCGTTGATTTACAGACACAGGATATATAATGATATCGAGTGAAAGACTGGAAACTGTGGACGCTGGTGCTGCAGTGGTAGGCGGAATTATACGAATACTTTCTCCGGCCAAGGCTCAAGGGTTGAGTTGTGGGCTTCATAATAAAAATATTTTGCATAGATATTTTCTCCAGGCCTCGAGCTAGACTTTTACGTAGAAACTGTGTAAAATACTCTTGTCATTTTCAACATGGCTTCCTTGGTTAGTCTCAAGGGGTGGCAGACATGTGCTATGCTAATGCTGGACGCGGACTGACTCTCATTAAAGCTGTAGCGTACATTTTTTCAAAAAGTTTATTTTTGTCCCACTGCAAATGATGTTCCATTTTTTCGTTACAATTTTGCAACTTTTTGAGCTGTACAGGGAGGAAGGAGGCGACTAGAAGATGTGAAGGCATTGATTCTCTCAAGTGAAGCATGTAAAATAAGTTGCTTTTGAGCTCCTGTTAAATAGATTGTGGCCCTGGATAATGAGGATCCATTTGAGCATATT